>MOOZ01000456.1:31389-48142 GCA_002930495.1 Cecropterus lyciades | reverse complement strand
CGCACCGCACCGCACCGCACCGCACCGCACCGCACCGCACCGCATAATTACGTTTTACAAAAGCGGTTTTACAAAATAATGCAATATGTGTATTCTATGATCTGTCTGAAGTAGTTGATTGCTTAAAAATAAAACGCTTTGTTAATATAATAATATTGTGGTACTAACCTGAGTGTTCCTGAGAAAAAAAATAAAAAATACGCATGGTTTGATGTTCTTCAATTTATGTTCCATATGTAAACATGTATTTGTTAACTTTATGAAAAAAGCAAGAGAATACCGTGTATATAATAATATCGTATGGATTTTCTTACGCCGTTTCTTCTATAATGGTGGTAGTTTTTAAACGTTCAAAAGAGTTCATTAAGAATTTAATTTTAATAAATGAGATTTGAAATAGTAAGTAGGTAGGATATACATAGGTACGCTTCGGAGCGTATCGTATATTCTGATCCGAAATCAAAAAATGATATTCTTGCTCCGAAATAGCAAAGTCTAGTAGGTTTCAAATATTTTGTTTCCTACTCGTTTTTCTAACCACATTTTTGAGCTTGGATATTTTATGACATTTTAACACATTATATGTATTACACATTACATGTAATACACGCTTTCTACACTCATAGCCCCACACTAGGATTTTCTCCTGTGTCGTTGGTGCCATGGATACACAAAGACGAATACACAAACACCCAGACCCAGAACAGAAATCTAAACTCATCATTCAGATTTCTGTCTGGCCGGGGATCTAACCTGGGACCCACTGCGTGTCAAACCGGTATGGTGATCGGTCCGCCACGCGGGTCGTCAATAACACGTCGTGTGTATGGGGTAGGTACTATAGAGAACACTATTTTAGAGGTTTAAATCATAAATGCATATTAGGAATACGTTAGCAATTAGTAGAAGGTAGTATATATGTTCTTGCAAATTGGTATTCTCTTATAACCGAAATTATAATGTCGATGTAACAGAGAATGCGAAGTAAAGATTCGATATATATTGATGATAATAAAATTATTTCAGAATACATGTTTTTACCTCACTAATTAAAGATCAGTATACAAAATTTAATGACATATTATTATAAACTACAATACATGGTTTAATGTGCAGAAATTGTTATTTTTTTATAATTAGCATCTGATGGTTATAGATCATTGTCGCACTTGGACGTCTTGGGCGTCTGTTTGTTATGTTTGACGTGTGTTGGACGTCTGTCCCAAATAAGTTGAGTCTTACCAGAGGTTGGTCACAGATGTGATATGCCCCAGAGGTTTTAATTGCAAGGCCTTACTGCGTATAATAATATTATTGCACAAAAACTTGTGGCTTCCAAAGTCAAACCACAAAGGGTTTGCCACCTTCTAAGAAAAAAATCTGTTTGGTCGTATGGATCCTGAACGTTTGGATATTAAGCAAGAGTATGTTATTGTACATAGTAATATGCCTAAATCTAAAATGTGCGATTATCTTAACCAAGGTTATACACACTCGCTAATTTGGTAGCAAAACGCAATATCGTGTGGGTGCGTGCTTTTTGTTGCCGTGAAATATTGTTAAATTAAAGATAAACTCATGTTTTATGATGCAGTTCTGAGTAATGATCATTCTTATCAAGAGACTGGGAGACTGGAGACTGGGAATGTTATGTTAAAAAATCACTGCAATATGTTTTGTATGTCCTACGTTACTAGGTGTGTTTTATTTCATATCAGATATAGGTTTAGCGATTGTACTTACCCAGTCGAATTTTTTGGTTCTACTTTCTTTCAACAATACTCGTCTTCATATGATCATGAATGATACCTACGATAAAGATAAGAGTTAAGATGTGATATCCTCTTCACATAGCTATGAATTGAAAAAAAACCTCACTTATTTGACCACAAAGATTTAAAAATTGTGAGTCACATAAAATTAATATATACATGTTTTGTCAACTGTTATTGGAATATTAGGTGAATAGAAATTCACCAGTCCTTAATGGCCCACTGCATTACACGAGTTACCTACCGAAGATTTTCTAGAATTTAGAATTATTCTTTCAGTTACTTTTTAAGATATATACGAGAAGAGAACGAGTGGTGACACTAAAAGATATAAGATGCTGCGGAAATGTAATAACTATACAATTTATTGTATGTCGACGACGGTCTGGCACGCAGTAGGTCCCGGCTTCGATCCCCGGCCAGACAGATATCTGAATGATGAGTTTAGATTTCTCTTCTGGGTTTGGGTGTCTGTGTATTCGTCTTTGTGTATCCATGGCACCCACGACACAGGAGAAAATCCTACTGTGGCGCTATGAGTGTAGAAAGCGCATATGTTTAGAAAGCGTTTATGTCTGGATGTAAAGGAATATAATTATGTCCTCGTATTAGTGAGATCAATTGTTACTTACGTAAGTGTTGTTTCAGACCTAAGCTTATTAGAGGTGATGTGTCGATAAATATGACAAGTTTAACCTTTAATAGATTGAAAAGGAAATCATTAAGTATAATAAAAGGCTTTTTGTGAAGAACACGAGAAGAATGACCAAGCTCGTTGAATTACGCCATCGCTGTAGTCAGCGATGGCGGTATAGTTCCGGCCTATATAACCATGTTTTTATTATGAATAACATAGTAATAGTATTTACGCCATATATAAAACAGAAAATGGTTTATTTGGTATCTTAATGCTTGCAAATATCTACATCTGCGCCTATAACTTAAAAAGGTAGGTAATGGATACACGTGGAAATTATATTTATCGTTGTTTTTATACCGTCAATTAAAGATCAATTTACAACAATATAAATACACTAGTCGCCATCTTTAAATAGTGCAAAATATCGAAATCAAAAGTAGCCTATAAGTTGACCAGGTAAATAAGCTACATCCATGAAAAATTTCATGTAAATCGGACCAGTGGTTCTAGCGTGACTGATGACAGACACACACCATCTCATTTTTGTATATAAGTATAGATTGTCTGCAATTCATCCCTTAATCGCCTACTGCGAGGTTACCGCGAAGGGAGGGAGTAGTCCTACATAATACAGCAAACCAAGATCTGTAGAAAAAATGTTTTCTTTTTATACGATTAAAGTTTTAAGGTAGTGTTGCTCTATGCCTCTTCGTGGTTTGATTCAGAATGCAATATTTATGTCTTATAACAACAGTGTTCAGCAGCTACTGTGTTCTGTTTTGAAGGGTGCGATAACTGAGAGACACTTATATCACAGCACAAGACGTTTCAACTTAGTTCTCAGACAGCAACGTAAATAGCCTGTCTCATAGTAGGCTAATCAATTCTACGGACGACAATAGTTATCCATGGGTGGCTACGAACCATCAGTTTGATAAGTGATTCGTTTGCTACTTCTATAATAGTAATGTATAAGTAATAATAATGTCACTTTTTACATTCCTAAGATACTCGATATATACCAGGATTTTCAATCCCGTGGGTGATATGGACACATATAAAGACGAATATACAAACATCCAGAACCAGGAAAGAAATTTAAATTCATAATTGCGATATTTGTCTTGACGTAGACTGAACCTAGAATTTACTGCGTGTCAGACCGGTATGGTAACATCGTCAGCAAATTATGTCTATTAAGTGATTCTTAAACATTGCTAGAGTTTTTTTAACTATATAAAAAAGTTTGTTACTCATTGATGTCTGTAAATTTAAAAGGTCATAAACAAATTACTAAACCTATAGTATTGTCTCATTTGCCTTAAATGCTATTTAAAACACTCGTAACTTCAAGAACTCACCAAAATCAAAAACTCATTTCCTTTATGATCTCTCCTATCAAAGCTGAAAAATCTGATAATCCCACGCAGAGTTGACAAAGTCAATGCCTTAAAAATTACCGAATTTCACATAGCAACATATAATAGCAACAAGCTGTTTTTTTTGTCAACAAACTATATTGAGATTCTACTGACGATTTTTATTGCTCTAGCCGTGACTAACTGTAAACCGTTTTTATGTTAATTGATTCGTCTACTGATTTGTAGGCAATCTGACCATTATTTTTTTGTTTTTATCGTGCACTATTATATTGATGTAATCATAGGGGTAGCAAAAAGTGATAGGTATTGTTTGAAGAGAGATTTCGGTCTCCCATTTAGAATTTTTTGAAGTCATTTATATATATTTCATTAAATATGAGTATTTCTATAAATAGGGAGCTAGCTAGAATTTCGGTATATGATTTGAAAAAGTTTCACATCGTTTTCACACCACAGCGGATTGAGGTTGCTTAAAAAAAGGGGGTAGGTATTAAATCATTTGCACATGTAAGCCTCTGCGGTTTAAAGTCACAATGATTTTGGAAAACAGGAAAATAGAAGAGACAGACATTCAGGCATCTGCATTATCATGGGACGGAGTTGTAAAAATGTCATAAAAAGCTATACTAAGTCATTTGCACGCGGTTCTCATTGCGCCCATTCAATTAATTACGACTCCCCGGATACGAATAAACATTTGGCAGACACTTCGCTCACTGATTTATAGCTCTACAACTGTTTGAGATTCAAACGAAAGTGGGTATTGCATGGGATTATCTTATCAGTATCATATAGGTATCGTTCCTATAGATGAAATTAATTATCTTTAATAATATTCAGCACACGTAGAATTTTGTACTTGTAGCTTGCCGCGAGCGTCCGGTTGAAAAAAAAATCAAATGGTCCTGCCTCAGGAATATCTGAATGTCTTATACATTTCCTTGGTTTTCATGAGTAATTCAAACATCAGTCGAAGAGGCAGACATGTGCGCATAATATAGCACACCATTTTCTTATATTTTCGAAGCGCTGTCAATAGAAAACGCAGAGGCAACATGATGGCAGAGCATTTTTCCGCGGTCCTTCTTATTGTTTTTAATCGAAAAATTCAAGCCTGCCAAGTGTGCACTTCATATATAGTTTTTAAATGTTAAAATAACTTTAAAAAAGTCTGCCCCTCCGATTTTTTGTCTTTACAGGATGACTGTGATCATCAGTCCCAGAGGCAGACATGTGCGCATCATATAGCTCAGCTTTTTTTAACATTTTCGAAACGCTGTCAATTGACAACGCAGCGCCACTATGGTGGCAGACGTGGTCCTTAATATTTCTTATGGTATAATTTTGGCTATAAATATGTCTGCCGCGTGTGCTTATTAAAAAGAAATTATGCTTGCCATCTCCCTAACCACTATATAATATTCAAAAGATGAGTCAAGTCTAACGGTTCATTTGTTAATCAAAGAGCATAACAATAATTTATTTTGACATTTTTCTTTATATTCGTTCATCTTGTTCATTAGTCCTATAGGTATTTGCGTATATGAGCCATATAGGGAGTAGATACGGATTTTTTCTTATTTTGTTGCAAATCAGGTTCAAATTATTTAAATGATCGGAAATGTGCGGTTAAAATTATTCCAATGCTTTAAAATTGAGCTTCACATTAGCATACCGTTATTTTTATTGCTTTCACGGTTTCTTTTAGCGAGATACAGGTTGTTCTGGAAAGGTATGCCTAATTTACACAAATGGACTAAATATTAAGATAAAAATGAGTGGGTAAGAGATATTGCTTTGGTGTGTAAGGTAGATGTGGGCGGAGATATTATAATAAACAATTATTTAGTTTAGTGATAAATAGATGTTAGGGATAAAAATAGTAATATATAAATTTGTATGTATGTGTGCCCAGTAAGAAGGAGATTTTTTTGTTAGTCGTACAGTATTTATTAACCATTAAATCAGTGTTTAATATAATATTTTGTCTAAGAACGATGTCGCCTTCAACCTTATTTTTATTTTATGTGTGCCCACTGAGGAGACGAACGTCCCTGTAGTTCCGGGATCAGAATAGGGCTACAGCATCTCCTGCCTGTCGAAAGAGGTGACTAAAAGAGGACTTCCAGAGCGAAAAAAAATGAAATACATAAGGTGTTTTAGATTCGTTTCAGAAATTATAACGCACTTGTGGCTTACTTTGGTAGTTTTCTCACCGTATAGATTTTTAAACAAAATTACATTATCCATAAAATAAGTGATAAATACCCTTTAGGTGATTAAGTTTATTATATATTTTATTTTAAAATTACAACACCTGTATAAAAAGATATATATCTTATATTACAACAATTTTATCTAAAAATCATACTATACCGTTAATTAAATATTATTAATAATTGTTTAAATTTTCAATAAACTGATAGTAGTATATTGCACTGGATGTGATGTCTTAAATTTTATTTCTGATTAATTTCACCTGGGGAGTTATATTATGTGTATTTTAAAATATTCGTTATCCGGTTATAAGTTATTATTAATTTCGTAAATATATTTATTTCAATTACCTATTGTATTATAATAACATTTAAGAAATCGTTAAGGCAGGATTTTATTTCAAATAGCTGTGTCCCGCAGTTTACCCGCTATTACATAAGAAAGAAACAAACAAACATAGCTTGACGTTATATAGCCTATAGCCTTCTTCAATATATGGAGTATTCAACTCAAAAAATATTATTTCAATTCGAATCATTAATATCAAGCAAACAAATTATTCAGCTTTATAGTTATTAGTATAGATAGTATTGATGTCCCCTTAACATTTAAAAAATTAAAAAAGTAAAACACCTACCGAACATTGCACGTTACTTACACGATCGATACATTAAAATTTTAATTGGCTTGAGTGTCATGTTGTACTTTAAAACTGTTGGTCAGGATAAATTACATTCAAGAATGTCCTCTTAAAGTAATCGATTTGAAGTTAAAAAGTTAGTTTGCAAGGTACAATGCTTAAAACATTATAAATAGCTTTAGCATTATAAACAGTTATTAAGTAGATAAAATTAATTTTAAAATAAAATATCTCAACGCTATAAAGATAAGTGGTAAACAACTATTTAAAAGTAAAAAATAATATTTATAAATGAGCCATCAAATTCGAGCAAGTAACACCTATAATTTCTTTATCTTATAAATATAACAAAATCAAATTTTTACCTATAATATACATTTAAAATATATGACATATAAAAGCTATAATATGGTATTATAGGTAAATGATAAAGCCACAGACTTTATCAACTTTAAAACCTTAAAAGTAAGCAAAAACTTTATTGTTGTGACTCATATGTAATCAATCAATTTTCAAAGCCTAAACTAGCTGATAATTTTCTGCAAAGCTTCATCATTTATCTTGGCTAATAAAATTATATGATTGATAGGATAAACTAAAATACACTTCGTTTCCAACAAATAGTTATTTATTTTGCTGTCGCTTGTTAGCATTAATCTTGTAAGATAATTCGATTTGATTTCATAGTTTATTGTCCTTTAAGTTTTGAAGCGGGCAGTGCTCTTAGTTTTTCGAATACGGAGTATCCATCACATAACTTTTTTCTGTAGTACAAACTGTGTTTAAGCTAAAATGTTCTAAGACTCCCTGGCAATTAAAGTTAGACGAAAACATAAAATTTATCTAAAAAATGAATAAAGCGAGATAGAATTAATAAGCTTTATATACCTTATTTACTTGTACAACTATTACGTAAAATTGTTTGTTTTTGTCTTGTTTCACAAAACACATGATTGGTAACACACACAACCATAAAAATAATAATAATTTCTTATAATTCGAAATAAAATCAGAAATAAAATAAACCATCTAAAAGGGTTGCGTGCGGCATGGTTCCTATTCCTAGGAGGTAAACCTTCCTTGCTGCTCGGCAAGACTTTATCTTTGTCCAAAATAACCGCTTAATAATCACTGGAAGCTATGACAAGTTTCGTTGACATATCTGACTTGACTTTTTTCATGTGAAATGACCATTAATCCACATTTATAAATATATACATAAGTATATAAATAAATTAGTATAAAAACATCATTGTGGATTCTGGAAACGGTTGGGTATGGCCCCAGCGTTCAAAAAAGTATGGTATTGTAAGATGGGGCTTAGGTACCAACGCAGGTCGCGTGCCTACTTCTAATACTAGGAGTCGGTTGAAACTCTCGGATCTCTTGCCAACGTATTTGGCAAGGCCAAAAAATTTGTAAAGTCGTACGTACAGAGACAGTAGAAACAGGCCGACGAATCAAATTGTTGAGAGTCCCGTAACTATGAAGCCTGCCAGCCCTCTTGGTATGGAATAAGTAAATGATGGAAAGTTACTTAGATAGGCATTGAATCTCAGTGTATATAACGGAAAAGTCCGTTGTTTTTAAATGTTTTTTAAAATATTCAAAAAAATCTTGTTTTTTAAACCTCCGATGCAAAAAGAGGGGTGTTATAAGTTTGACTGCTATGTCTGCCTTTCTGTCTGTGTGTCTGTCTTTGGAAACGTAGCTCCTAAACGGGTGAACTGATTTGGAAGCGGTTTTTTTTGTTAGACAGCAGGTTTCCGGGTGCTGGTTCTTAAACATGTTTAATCAAAATCGGTTCAGTCAGTTAACTTATTTAATTAAATTCGGTTCAATAATTTCCTGAGTATTCCTGGTAAAGTGGTGATGAAAAATCAAATATTGTTAAATATTAACAAATGGGGTATCAAATGAAAGAGCATAACAAATAACTTAGAATTAGATATATTTTCTCAAAATCAGCTCAGCCATTTGCTACTTTAACCCCCTATGGGTTAAAGAAAGGAAGAAAACCTGAATATTGTCAAATATACCCAAATGGGAATCAAATGAAAAGGAATGACATCTATATTACAATTAGATGTGTTTTATCATAATCGGGTTTTGCCAGTTACAGTGCATGACGAGTAAATAATTAAATATGTTTTATCAAAGTTGGTTAAGCTTTTTACTAGGTATGGTGAAAGTAGACCTAAAACATGTTTTATCAAAATCGGCCCAGTCAGTTATTAGATATAGATGGTGAAAGTGGTGATGAAAAATTTATTTTTAAATATTCACAAGTGGGGTATCAAATGAAAGGGCATAAGAAATAACTTACATTTATATATATTTTATCAAAATGGGCTTAGCCATTTACTAGATATAGGGGGATAAAGTGAGGACGAAAAATTTCATGTCGTCAAATATACCCAAGTGGGGTATCAAATGAAGGAGGATGACGTCTATATTACAATTAAATTATACGCGACGTTGTGGTACAATTTTAACGAGCATGTTATATTTCTACATATTCCTAGTTATTTTATAATCCTGAAAACAAATGTGCCGCTTCTGTTACTCCATTTGGTTTTTTTAATGGGCATATTTAATGGACATATGGGTATAATAATAACTAGCAATATGTATGGTAAAAATTGGATCAAATAATGTGCAAATATTTAATGCACCAAAACGACCTCGTTTATTATATTTGTCCTTCAATGGACATTGATTTTTCAACACGGATGACGTGTAAGTTTCTGGTACGGCTTAAAACAAACGTTTTATTCGCATTAACAAACGAAAACCCTGCAGAGAACGGACAAGTAGCCGTTGCAGTGACAAATCCACCCGAGCAAGCCGAGTACGATTATTTACCTACATACTTATATTTGCACCTGGACCGGTTGGAGTGGCGTCGTTTACAGGAAGCCTATGTCTAGCAGTGGACCTCAAAAGGCTGATAGATGGATTTTATTTTATTGGGGGGAAAACCTTCAAAATTTACACCGAAGCCTTGGAAGAGATTCCAGGTTATGTGGGATTTTTACCCACTAAAACCCTCTCGGTGGCCATCCTCAGTGCTTGCAGGGGACTTCGGGATCTCCAATGGAACGCACCGGTGCCCCCTAGCCCGGTGCCCCACACGGGCTCATCTCTGATGAATCGTACCTATGCGTCTTTATTTGGCGATTATCTAAATGTTGCACTAGAGATAGTGTTCGGATATAAGTTCTGTTTGCGATCTTTCTGACCACTTGCATTGGCAGTGACCACTTAGCATTTAGTGCATGATTCGTTTCCCTTATGTGCGATAAATAAAATATAAAACTTATAGATAACACAATAATATTATTTATTGTAATTACATATGAGAATAATAAATTATAGAGTAACCAAAGTAGCCACGCAATAACAACATGCATAAGAATATATCTTATCCAAAATTGAGCGGTCAACAACCTCTTACCATAATATCTTGATCTGGGCGGATGATAGATGACCAAGTAGGCGAAGACGGAGCAAGTCGATACCTACCTTACGGTGGTACTGATATACTTTGTAATAATATAAATAGTCAGTATCATACATCAGACCATTAATGTCTGCGTGTATATCGGAAATCTTAATTTATTTGTAGCGCTAACAGTAATTTTAAATAACTATGTTGTAGATCCAAATATGATTTGTAAGCGACGAAAACAGATTGAATATTTTATACTTTGAAAATACTTTCAAGGTTTAGTTAAATATTGACAAAATATATCCATTAAAAAACCTAATGGAGTAACAGAAGCGGCACATTTGTTTTCAGGATTATAAAATAACTAGGAATATATGAGTAAAGGGTAAAAAAATTGCATCTTTACGTGTTATTCCAAATTTGCATTGAGAATATTCGTAGTTATTATACATGACACAAGAATAAATTAATGCTCAGTGCCCATTTATAATATTTGATTTTTAGCCTATTTCCCAAAGGAACGAGGTTATTAAGTCCTTTGACTGTTAATAGTTATGTGAAAAGTTTATTTAAAATATTTAAAATATATGCACGTGGACGTTTTAGGAACGTGTATTAGAAAAATAACAACGTCAACCTTGCAACCTTGTGGAAAGATACCAGTTGTCTTTCCGGACATAAACAAAAACATTTTTTTACGGTCTGTACGTACCATATGGATAACCATATGTTGCTTGTGAGCAACGGTGAAGTCAGTAGCAAAGTTGCAGCACTGTCTTGTTAATTGACTTCCTAAAAGAAAAAAGGTTATGTAGGTATTCCTCGTGTAAACTTGTTTTTATATATGTTCGTGATTATTTTGCGATACCTCAACCCATTGAGATTGTTCATATGGCAATATATTGGAGCTAGTTTTTATAGAAGGTCCTATTTTATGATAATCGGAAAATAGTTTCTAGGTAAACTTTTCTTAACCGATTTCAAATATCTTTTATTTTGCCGAAGTTCTTCTCTGCGATTGCGAGCAGCTATTGTTTTTTGAGATGGATATGAGCTGATCAACGGACTTTTAGTTTTGTGGCAGAACTCCTCATCATATCATCACAAAACAGGGATTTTGTGTATTATTTATTATACTTACTACTTTACAAGGCACAGGTGAGACCCCACATGGAGTACTGCTCGCATCTGTGGTTTGGGGCGCCACAATTCCAACTTAACCCACTTGACTCCGTACAGAAGCGCGCGATCCGAATCGTCAACGACCCGAGGATTACCGACCGGTTAGAAACTTTGAGTCTACGTAGGGGCATAGGCTCCCTCTGCGTTTTCTACCGGCTTTACAATGGTAAATGTTCCCAGGAACTTTTGACCTGGTGCTTGTCATGTCACCTTTTCTCCACCGCACCACTCGGCGAAGGATGAAGTTCCATCCACACTAGCTGGACTCGTGGCGGTCCTCCACGGTTCGGTTTGCACATTCGTTTTTGCCGTGTAAAATGTGTAATGAGCTTCCTCCTGAGGTATTCTCAGAGCGCTATGACATGGGGCTCTTAAAAAAGGGTTGAAAAGGGCTCTCCTTCAAAGCCGGCGATGCATTAGCGACCCCCCCGGTGTTGCAAATGTCCATAAGCGACGATGACTACTTTCCATCAGGTAGCCCGTCTGCCTTATCGTTAGGTTTAGGTATAAAAAATAAATGAACTGTGTATGTAAGATTTGCAACATGTATTAAAATTATTTGTTTGTTGTGGTATAGAAGTCGGTAAATAAAGGTTAGGTTTGTATTTATATTATATATATGAACTGGGCGCGCCCACTCGCAGGGTGTAGCCGCGACCTGGTTGCTTAGTTTTATGTTTTCTATTATGTTCCAAACTAACCTAATCCATCCCATATAAATAATTATAGCTCAACCTAATCCTAAGCTATAAATGCATCATCAGGTTTAAGGGAAGAAGGTCAAAAATTTCATTTTATATCTCTGCATAGTAGGTACTGCATATAATAGTAGTGCTGCATAGTAAGCACCAAATGGCCAACTTTTATGGTCTTGGTTCGAAGTACGCCTGCATCGACAGGGTTGAAGAGTTGAAGGTCAAACTTTTCATAGTATTTCTTTCTTTCTTCCATTTCAAGTTTCATGAGAATCGGATCAGTAGAAGCTGAGTTATTTGTCTATTTGTCGGGCACATATTTAATGCAAATTTAACACTTTTATGGTTTTCTCATGGATGCTATCGTCAAATCTGAACCAAATTAAAATGGGGGGCACCAGCTTTCAAATAAAAAAAAAATTGTCAAAATCGGTTCACCCAGTCGAAGGTATCGAAGCATAAAACATAAAAAAATACAGTCTATGCATGGTCACCTTAACTCTATATATAAAGTTGTTGTTAAGTTTTGCCTTTGGTTTGGGATTAGTTTACGGTATAGGTTTACTTTGAAGTTCGAATTTACATTTAGGTCTAACTTTACGTATAATAGGTTTTATGTGTATGTTTACATTCACTAAAATTATAGATATTCCATTAACAATATAATTGATGAGTCATCACTAAATAACTTGTAAAAAAAGAAAAAAAAGGTGATTGTATTTTATTTTATTAGAAGAAATAGTAGCAGTAGTAGAATGTTAGTTTAGTACATAATTCAGAATGTTACGCTCATATGGAAACAGTTTTTGAAATGATCACTAAAAATATATTATGTTGAGCGTCGTCTTCAGTATTATATATATATATATATATGTTCTGAAACAACAACATTTATTTAAATTATTTTTAACCCCCGAAGCAAAAAGAGGGGTGTTATAAGTTTGACTGCTATGTCTGTCTCTTTGTGTGTCTGTCTGTGGAAACGTAGTTCTTAAACGGGTGAACCGATTTGGATGCAGTTTTTTTTGTTAGTCAGCAGGTTTCCGGGTGCAGGTTCTTAAATATGTTTTATCAAAATCGGTTCAGTCAGTTATTACATAGGTGGATGAGATGGTGAAAGTGGTGATGATAAATCAAATATTTTTAAATATTCACAAAAGGGGTATCAAATGAAAAGGCATAACAAATAACTTACACTTAGATATGTTTTATCAAAATCGGCTTAGCCATTTACTAGATATAAGGGGTTAAAATGAGGACGAAAAATTAAATGTTGCGAATATACCCAACTGGGGTATAAAATGAAAGAGGATGATGTCTATATTACAATTAAATATGTTTTATCAAAATCGGTTAAGCCAGTTATTAAATATGGTAGTTCAAAGTGGGGAGGAATAATCAAATATTGTCAAATATACCCATGTGGGATATGAAATAAAAGGACATGACGAGTATGCTATAATTAAACATGTTTCATCAAATTTGGTTGAGCCATTTAGGACGTATGAGGGTGACGCGACGTTGTAGTACAATTTTAACGAGAAAATGTTATATTCTTATGATTAAATTATAGGTGTAACTCGCTCGAATTTGGTGGCTCATCTATAAATATTATTTTTTTACTTTGTAAATGGTTGCCCACTAATCTTTATAGCGTTGGGGTTTTTAAAATTTTAATTTTAATTTTATGTACTTTGTAGTGACATGGAAGTGGGATGTATTTGTTGCTTATTTTAATATCACGGATGTAACCGATTAAATAATAATTTATTTTTAAAATAGTAAATTTAAATAAAGGTAAAACAACAAAGAACGAGATAAAGAGAGTAAAGGCTAAGCAAACATAAAACACTTAAATGTTTGAAACTGTCGATAAAGGGCCATTATGTTTTGTTGATCACTTTATCAATCGTTCGGTAGTAACTAACAATTTTAAGTGATTCCTAAAAAGCCCAGCGGACGAGCAACAGTTTAATCGGGTGAACGACCCAATTCTTCATTGGAACTACATTGGCTATTTTAAATTTAAATGTGGCTTGTTAATTTCTTTTGCGGTACCGTAGTTTACGACTGTTTTAAAGCAATTTGTGGCTTTAAAGCTACCGAGATCGCTAATTTATATCTCATAGTTAATTTGCTAATGTTTTTAAACAAGATAATTATTTAAGCACGTTCACACTACTGTATTATGTAAATACGCAAACATATGCATTTAATACGTAATGTATGAATAGTGTAATGTTTGTATGTTCCGGTCCAACACAAAAATTCCTAAACCAGTTTCATGCTCGTGCAGTCATATAAATTGAATTCGTATGTGTGTAAATATGTATTTCTCGTAATACTGCTGGTGTGTTCACTTATCGAATTGTTAATTGGCTAAGTTTGTTATACAATTTGTATAATGTTTATTGTTTAAATTAGTAGGAATGCAGCAAATAAGTCACAAATTGTTCTAATATTTGAGCAAATATCTATCTATCCTGAAAAATATCCAAATAGGTTATGAAAAAATAGGTTTTTACGATGATGATTAAACGGAACTGTCGCTACATAATATTTATTTATAATTTTCTGTGGCCTCGATTCTAGGTATGTGATAATTTAATTACCACATTTTGGTTAATTTTATATCAAAATGGGCGAAGTATTTATTTGCATTACGTGAAGTGTCGGTTATACTTCCTGGAAAATTAAATCTTAAACTTTTATGACTTCATGTGGATAAGGATTGCACTTATAAAAATGTTGTTTAACATTTTTATGACATTACTGGGCTTTAATGTTTACGTCAATGGGTCAGTAAAAAGTAATTTTAAAAATGACTACCTAGCTATAAGGATGATGGTCCATTGCAGTTGTGTTAAAGAATAAGCGACTGAGAAAAAGTCGTCAATATTTTGCTATTTTACTGCCACTACTACGAATAGTTATTTAATGTTGCAATCAAAGATTGTAAAAGAACTTTGTGGTTCGCTTCCATAGGCATGGCCAGAAATGGGCATTCCAACTTAGACATCAAGGGTAGCTAAAGGTTAGTCCCTATGTCTATTCCACTTTTATCGCCTAGTTAATATTACTATCTTATTTGGGGTTGACGAAACATTAGGAGGGTTATTTGTTTCTCTTTTTTGATTTCCACATGCTTTGTATTCAATCAAACAATAAGTAAAAATCAAAACCTTCTGAATAATCACAGGTACAAAAAATATATTTTGATTGTACCAGTAGCATCCATAAAAAATATAATGTAAGTAGAAATTTGATTATGTTTTTAAAAGAGAAATAATATTCATAAGCATCTTATAATCATCAACCTTGGCTTATTTTTGTGTAGAATCTTATATTTAATTCTTATATTTTTCAAAAATTTTAGATATAACTTTAAAATTAAATTTATAACGGTAAATTAATACAACGGATCACTTCCATCACTCGGTTTAGGTAAAAACCATCTTTTTTCATATTCTAGCCCTGGCGCTTCGTTCAAACCTGGTGAAATGCTAACCTAAGTGTTGCTCTGGATATAAAATATTTTGGAGCCCACACGGCGCGACGGTACGCCAACTGAACTGGATTTATTTCTCGTGTCCTGCAGTTTAATTCTCGTTATGTTCTTTACTTACGGATTCAACTTGTAATAAACAAACCGTCCTTATCTGCACGGAAAAGTACGTTTTTGGAAATAATGTGGGTGGATGTTGTTCGTGTTTAGCAGTTACCGGCTACTAAGTTATTTTTTATCTTTTTTCTATTTATTTAATGAGCAGAATATATTGTTTTGAGTCGTTTAAGATTATATTGTCTTAAAAAATGGTTGATTAAAAAATATATTACTACTGCAATCTTGATGCCTCATTAATTATGTCAAGTACTTAATGCAACCGAAAGGATTTATGGGATCCATATAACTCAACTCCTCCCTTGAAATATATATTGCTTGCTCACTGTAGCTTACCGAACATCTATATTTGGTACAGTCTTATGCACAAAGTATGTTTGAGTATTTACTTCGAATATAGTTCGTGCAAACTATTCCATTTAAGGTTTGTTAAGGAAAAATATCTACCAGTGGCATTGTTGTTTTACCTTACAAAAAGAGTTTTACTTCACCTTTTGTAAATAACTATTTAAGACATTACATACATGAAGTAAAATAATAACTACACTTTAATAAATCATAATACATTTTGTATTTGCACACCACAATGTAAATACATTGTCAAGTGAATGGGATGAGAGCATTATGAATATTATTACATTCCGGCTTGTTCCGTGACTGAAAACAAAGCCGGGTCGCACCGTGAAACGCATTGAGGCCTTGCATTACATCAGCTCGGTACTCGCGGCACGTTCGATAACATATTAGGTACTGGTTATACTTAGAGTAAAGATGTATACGAGTAGTATCACCTAGAAGGTGTGTAATATGTAGATGATTGAAAGAGATTACATTGAAAGCATAAATAAATCGATGATAATATGTACACATTGTCATGATAGTAGAGCCTCTCAAGGCTCTGCTCTGGGACCACAGAAGACGTATTTTTCCCGTATAAAAACAATACTAAGTGCCGTAACATTCTGCCATAACGTGGCACTGTGAAGGAAAATCCATTTATATAAGTAATTTCAGCTTAGTGCTTGAAGGTAACGCATCCGTGGGGATAGTCAGGTAGACTCTTACTCAATCTTGAGTTTGTTATATTACTATTAGCTCTATAGTATAGAAAAACAGTTAAAATATTTATATAAATATCGAAGGATTTCCAAG
>MOOZ01000455.1:869518-896100 GCA_002930495.1 Cecropterus lyciades | reverse complement strand
TTTATCGTGTAACGTATTTATAAATTTTCATAATTTACCGTTGTTGTTAAATAATTTAGTGATTTTTACATAAATATGATTCTCATTAAAATAAAAGTAGAGACAGAATTAGTGACTATTTTATATTAATAATTAATAACTAGAAAATAATGTTTCAAGCTTAATTTTCACTTAACAAATTATAATAATAAATAGTAGTTAATTTAACGTTACATTTTTAGAGTCAAAATATTAAACAAATGTGTTAGTTATACTTTTTAAGACTTAAGTAAATTTTTAAATCTTAAAAAGCATACCTAAGGTAACTAGAGACTTAATTAAAAATTAAATTTAGATTTAATATTTAAATAAATCTGTTTTCTATTTTTTAACAAATTTTAACTGTGTAAAATTTTGCAACAATACAAAGCTGGATTGCATTTCCGAGTGCTGCTACGGAAATCTGAAAATTTGAGCTAACGAACCTGAAGTGTCTGAATTACCTTTGAATGAGAAATTCTCGCAATCCGCAAAGTTGATACACAGGAACCACTTAACTTTAACTTTTCACTAAGTTTCAATTGTTTTTATTTCATAAACAAATGTTTAAACTTGTTTGTCACGGAGCACAAACGTAAGCGCGCGATACGTTGGGCGGGCGGGCGACCGCCTTCAAAGATATGCCGAACGCGACTGAAAGACTTCTGTAAGCAACTGAAAAGCTATCACCAAGTGGACTGAAATAAACGCCATTGTTTCAATTATTAATTTTTCGTACAAAAAATGGGCAATTGGTGACAATAATGCTTGAATTCTTGGCATCGAGTTCTAATTTACTTGCTAATAGTTTAACGAAAAGACTGTTATGTAATATGTACATTCACACAATTGATAGTTATCACACACGACATATTGGATATTTCGTACACATTGTGATTCATTGGGAACATTTGATTGTTTTGTAAGATCACGTGTGAAAATCGTGACAATGTATTTTGTTTTACTCACGCGTATTTTTTGAATACTCAAATAATTTTGTAACTCTTTTAATTTCAAATGTATGTTTCTACATCGTGAATATTTATGTTGGCGACCTGTTGAAAACACGTTGCAAAATAAAACAAATATTTTTCATCCCACATTTGAAAATAAAGAAACTGTAGTACTATAGTTTCTTTCGAAACAAAATACCTTTTTTAAATATAACCTGCTGGTATAAGAGAGTGGTAAATAAATAATTTTTCATTTATTTTATTTATATGTCTGGTTCATGTTTTATTTAAGTCGCTAAGTTTTTGAACGTTACACCAAGATATTTGTCAATGTCAATTCAAACAAATAATATAATAATCAAATTTTACCTTTTCTGATATTTAATTTCTAAGATTTTATATGAAGACCTAAGAGTGAGTTATGTTTATTCTTTATTTTACGAAATGATATAATTTATATTACATTTAATTCCTTCAATAACACATTTCCCTGTCTAACATTTGTATCTAAATTTTGTTACCAGAATGTTTCAAATAAAGTAATTTTATAACAGATCCTCTGAATTGAATATTAAAATTGGATATCCAATGTTCGTTTTCAGCCGTTTGAGAGAGATCCTTTAAATTAATAAACAATGCTGCCGTGTTTTCAGTTTTCGCCCGCACCAATCCGGTCGCTCAGGTGCATATTAGATTACTTAAACGCTTGTCTTAGTATCGAAGAGTTAAGAAGCAAAATATGGCCACTAGACAAATTGATTTTACGTGACATTACGTCGATTTTATAAACATAAAGTTTGTATATCGATAGAGAAGAAGAGATAGTTCACATTATAGTCGACACTATCAACTTTTAATAAACTTATCTATAAGGCAGGCTCCATAATGGTAAGCTCTCCGTTGCCTATAAACATTTGCAATATCAGAGAAGTTACCAATGCATAAGAAAAAAACACACAACGTCTTGCAACTGTTTTGAACGCGTATTATACAAGTTTTTTTTTTAGAAATATTAAACGCTGCGGATTTTTTTAAACGCCAGAAAGGTAGGACAAGCAATATAATGTGAAGTATTCCAACTTAGTGCTCAGGGACAATAAAGCGTCTAGGATCGGTCTCAGATACAATTCCTGTCGTGTAGACGGTAAAGAATGGTGACCGCTTAACATCAGGTGTGGCGTAAATTGAAACGAATTGCTACTTAGGTATATTACAAATAACATTCTGAATAAAACCTCCTGTTGATTTGAAATACGTTTTCATAATGTGGGTTTTATCCAACTAACATGTTTCGTTTCTCGTGGGTATTAAGACATGGGCAAAAGGCAATAGTAAGGACCTCACGCATAATTTATTAACATGTCAATAATAAGGTAGTCCAAGGGGTCATCTACATATTTATAGTCTACACTCTACACTATACAAAGGAGTTTCTAAAATAAACCCACACGAAATACATGAATATTTTTTTCAAATTTTCAAATGCTGTTGTTATGAGAATGAATATTACAATACTATTGTTAATTAAATATAATTTGAAAGTGTTGAGTAGAGAGAGTACATAAAATTGAAGTATCTGTTTGAATTGTCAAAATACCTACTCTACTGAATATACCATATATACGGTAATTATAAAAAAAATATTAAAATGTATGTCTCTCCGTTTGTTTCGGTTTATCTTCGATACGGCTAAATCGATTTTGATGGGAAGGTAAGATGTAACTTAGGCTAATTTTTAATTAGAGTTTCGTGTAAAAAATTAAAACTCCCGCAATGTAAGCCCGCGCAATCGCAATTGCCAACTCTAATATTAGTTCCTATTTATATAGTTTAATGTACCTAATTAAAGCTGGTTTTCAATTTCGGTTACATTTATGTCATATTGTATTTGTTAAACGTAAAAGAAACCGCGGAACACAGCTAGTTTTATATAAAATTTATTGGTTATGAGAAAAAATAATGGAATGCATTTAACAGTTGCAAAGATAATAATGAAGATACCCTTCTAGTGTCATAATTGTGGTGAGATATGAGAGGGTAAGCCTAACAAAAGCTTTAAAACGTAAAGTCCTGTGAAGAACAATACACACACGAGTCTTTGATGAGACCTCCCTGCGCCGGGCGATACGTGGTACCTTTTACACTGCTCTTTCAAGCATTACTGATCATACATACTAGGTTTATATTATGTCTACATATAATAAAAACTGAATTTTATCCCTTTATTAAGAAACAAAACGATTGAACAATTATGTAAATCTGTTAGCTATGGCATAGAGTCCTTAAAGTCAATATGGTGCACTAAGAGTTCTCCTTAAAAGTCAGCTGTGCATTGGCGACTCCTGATCTTGCTAATGTCCATGGTTGACGATAATTACTTTCCATCAGGGTCCTGTTTGCCTTATCGTTGGGTTAACTCTAAAATAACGATATGTATATGAAAATATAGTTACGATTTAAGCAACAGTTAACCGAACGACGAATGCACAGTTCACCGTTGGATAAAACGTTGTCTATTGCTAATTTTATGAATGTAATATTCTTTTGCTAAGTGTATTACAACGCAACTAACATTTTTAGAAATTATTCTATGAATGAGAAATCAATACATACGAATAAAACGTAAGAGATAAGTTGCTAATAGTATGTAAATAGGTATATCTATAATAGATAGAAGAGTAACCAGTTTAAGTTTTCAAACATTAAAAACCGCAGACTCAATCAGAAATATATTCTCCGAATTTTAAGATGAAATGTACGGTTAATTTTAGTATAATGGGAATGGGAAGATATGCTTACTGAAAATACACTGCAGTTTTCTTGCTTTCTGCACTGCAATCTTTTATAAATAAAACTATAAAATATTGGAAACACTACCAGCAACTAACACGAAAGATGTAATGCTTAAAGAATACTTATACAAATTTAGAAGCGCAGTTATTTTTAAGCGTCTAGACGCGATGATTAACCATATTTCGTAGTCTGGATTATTTCGACAAATGTTTTTTAGAAAAACCACATTCTGCCAGACAGCAGACTATACGTGTGGCAACTCTTCGTGTTTCCTCGTAGAAGGAACTACAGTCATACCTATTTCTACTTTATAACAACAGAGTTATTATGTAGTAAATGTCTTCTGTCCACAGAAAACTTGTGTTTTTTTTAAACTGATCTCAGATATCAAACCGATCTCAAAGAGGTCCTCAATTCTATATGGTGCTAATTACAAATCAAGACTGGTTGTAGAACGACCCTACCACACCTATTTCCACTTTACAACAACAGAGTTGTTATGTAACTATCATGATAGTTACTCCACTTTTTCAGCCATCTAGATGTAGGTGGAACAACCTACTTCTAGATGTCCATCTAGATGTAGGTTGTTCATAGTAAGTTTGTTATACAGACGGGGAAACACGAACCATCGGTGTATTGCCTAGATTTGTCCTGCAACATTTTACGTAGAATAGCTGTATGGTTTTCGGGGTATTCTGCTGGAAACGTTGTATTTTAATATTTTTAAAAGTGACGGACAATCGATGACGCCATTTATTAATTTGTATAGGAAAATTAGGTTTAAGTGGGATCTACGTGCGGATAACTCTTGGAGATTTCTTTCCACCAATTTCTGGTGGAAATAACTTCTACGTTGCGGTAAAGAGTGTGGATGCTACACTCACGCTTTCTACACTCATAGCCCCACACTAGGATTTTCTCCTGTTTCGTGGGTGGACACACAAAGACGAATACACAAACACCCAGACCCAGAACAGAAACCTAAACTCATCATTCAGATTTCTGGCTGGCCGGGGATCGAACCCGGGACCCACTGCGTGTCAGACCGGTATGGTGACCGCTCCGCCAAGCGGGATGCCAACTCACATACGTAAATATGATGCGAGCATCTTAATCTTCACATATTTCTTATGTAAGAGTTCTAGATCTATTCTACATGTAATTTGTTACATGGGTGGCAGCGACCACTTACTATATGGTTGCACTTTAATTTGCTACTTTAATGTAATATAAATATTTAAGCTCTACCGTTAATGACTACGTTATTTATATTTTTTGTTCCCAGAGTGTCTCAAGAATCGCATATTATGACTATGAAATCATACATTTCACAAGCGACGTGATATGTGTTACGTTTGCAACTGTTTCTCCTGGGCCTTGGATCTCGTTCAGAGGTGAGACATTCCTCTTACTTTTTCAATACGTTTTTATTAGCTTGTATGTACGTATCTACTTACCTATGTAATGGAACCTATGAACGTGATTTTTGCTCGGTTTAAAACGTCTGATTGGGTTGAAACTTATGAAGGACCAGTGATAATACAATAATTTGCTAAACTTGTCCCATTATCCTAATAAGGATTTTCAGGATTACTGATTAATCAATCAATTAACTAAAACGTGTTATTTATTTTCTACATATAATACGTAACTAAAAAAGTCAGGCTTTCGTAACTAACAGGATTAAACAGTCCAAGTAAAATAATTTTATGTAAGTTAAAAAAAGTGATTAAAGAAATAATCTTTTTATCGTAAAAATTCGTCAGGTGCTACAAGTCAATTATTGTAAATATTTTATTTATTGAAAAATATTGGTAAAAGTAAAGTCATTATAAAATAACTCAAAAAGTCTCCCAACAAAAAGTTATTTCTTAATCACTCTTTATTTTAACTTATATAAAATTATTTTCGGCTATTTAGATCAACTATTTACAAAAGCATGTCTTGTTAGTTGTTTAAGCTGTTATATATTATTATATTGCTAATGAAATAGGACCTATTCCTTGTAGTTCATATAAATTCTAACGACGTTTATCAACTTGAAGTCTCTGAGAGGAGCGCGCAAAATATTTGATGTTACCCCTCATCAAGATTGCGTAATATAATTACAGCATCTTTGATCAGTGTCTTCTTTACCAAAAAGGCACACAGGTCCCCGAAAGGCTTTATTATATTAGTTTACCGGAAAAAAAACAGGAAACATTTATTCAAAAAATACAGAGACACCCTTGCTTCAGAGTCAATATGAGCTTAATTTAACTGTCGATTTAGTTAGAACGCCTCGGATAAATATGTCTATACCACGCCTTTCAAATTCGAATACACCAAAACTTAACACTGCTGTAGTGAGGCAGCAAAACTTTTTTTTTAAAGTTTGAATTGTCCCCTCAAACTCGTTTTTCAAACGCTCAAACGCTTTCTACACTCATAGCCCCACAGTAGGATTTTCTCCTGTGTCGTGGGTGCCATGGACACACCAAGACGAATACACAAACACCTAGACCCAGAACAGAAATCTAAACTCATCATTCAGATGTCTGTCTGGCCGGGGATCGAACCCGGGACCCACTGCGTGTCAGACCGGTATGGTAACCGCTCCGCCACGCGGGTCGGCAAATGATCCGATGTTTTTTTTTTCTTTTTTTTATATGCCTGATGCCGCCCATGGACATCTGTAATCAATTCTAGGTAAGATCAAAGACGTAAGGTTGGCCACAGATGCGTTGCTACCCCTGCGGACTAAGATGAAATGCCGCGGATAAGTATGTCTCCCTTACCACACCCTTCAGATCAGAACACAACAGCGCATAACAATACTGTTATCAGGCAAAAATATGTGTGGCTGTGGTGCTTCCGGAGTCGAACCACAAAGTGCTCTACCACCTTCTGGTGTCTCCAGAGTGAAAGCACACCGGTTGAACACAACCAAAATACCTATCATGTTAATTAACACAATTATTAGCTATTTCCACAACGATGCATCAACGTTATCAGTGCGCTAAACCAACCCCGGAACCAATCGAGTTAGGTGTAATAAGGTTGTGCACTCATCCATAACGAGGAAAAATTGATCAGCTTTGCATCATGAAGCATTATTTTACAATATACTGAATATTAAACAATCACATCTTAATACAAGTTAGGTAATACAAATATGTCACATATTGATATAGTGTATATGCCGCCACAAATATAATTACACCAGAAATATAAAAAGTGATACCTAATGTAGATTTTTGTTGTACCTAATATTATGGGAAGTGTATGTAAGAAAAGTTCAAACGGAGACCAAAGGTTATATGTGAAACTATTTCCGAAATTACGAAAAAATAATGTTTCAAAGCGTTAAGTAACACAACACAACTTCTAAATGTATTTTTGCTTTATGGCAAAGTGGTTGCTACTGTCCTCTATAGAAAGTTACAATTTATAACTTTGGTAGTGCATAGATAGATAAAGTTTTACAATTTAACGATCATAAAGCGCTACCTATATTTTTATATTGTGATTATTTTAATGGGGGTAATTTGCTCTCCCTCCCCACTCCCCATACACACACAAATGTGAAACTCGTTGTAGTTTGACTGCGGAAATACCACCGCCACACCAGATATTGCCTAATAACATCAATCTTGTGCGCTGCTGTAGCTGTCTGAAGAGTGTGGTAAGGAAGACATACGTATCAGAGGCGTTAGTCAGCAAATTAATCCTCACAGATAGCAACGCATCTGCGGCCAACCTCAGATAAGACTTTGATATTATCTAAGGTTGATTACCATCCCATCTATTCCGACAGCGGCCACTTACCATCAGATGGACTGCATGCTCGTTTACTACTCCCATATTATTAAAAAAATAAAGCAAATCTGTGTGAATTAGAAAAGTAATATATTTTACCTATGAAATAAACATTAAAACTGTTATGTGAAGTAAATATCATAAAATAGGCATTTGATGCTTAAATAGATTATCGTAATAAGCCTCACTTTGACGGATACATGTTTGATGTGTTTTGCGGTACCTTTAGCGTGCCTTAAAATTTGCGGTAACATCTAAGAATTTTAACCAAATTGTTCGCAATTGCCAGCAATTAAGGATAGAGCCCGATTAACCACAAGGCTCCGTAATAAACCAATAAGGTCATACAGATAGTAAAAGACATGGCTATGTAATGTGGTTTTGGCATATTTTTATTAATATTAAGACTTTTTTCTTTTTTTAACCCCCGACGCAAAAAGAGAGGTGTTATTAGTTTGACTGCTGCCTGTCCGTCTATCTGTATGCCTGTCTGTCTATCTGTCTCTCTGTCTGTCTGTCTGTCTGTGTGTCTGTCTATATAAACGTAGCTCCTAAACGGGTGAACTAATTTGGATGCGATTTTTTTCGCATCTGTGATCGATTTCAGATAGAACCCCTGTTCTATATGAAGTTGCTTACATATGTCCATGGTAGTTACCACTTACCATCAGGTGGACTGCATGCTCGTTTGCTACTTCAGCCTAATAAAAAAACAATCCTCATTGAAGCTTCCCTCAGTTATTGGGGAGAAATGTGCCCTGTAGCAGAACAACCAAACGAGTTCCTTTTTTTTTCGTGGGGAAACCCATCATGGGTTCCTCTCGGCGCGGGGGCTGCTGAGAGGATATGCCGGACTAAAGCCCCTTCCCCTCCTGATTGTAGTTAGGAACCAAACGAGTTCCTATTCCAACTCCCCTACTCCTCCAACTCCTCATGCAGTCAGATTGTGGAATTCACTCCCTCCAAATATATATGTTATAACCATGATTTCATCAACAATGTTACTTTCGCGGTATTTGATACGGAATTCCTGTAAAATGTGAAAGGTAGACTTGTAAATGGACTTGTAAAGGTAGACACTCTGAAGAAGACGACTTGTGTGAGGACATGTTATTTACTTTACAATTGAAGCAAGTACTTAAATCTGGAAATACTCAACTGCTGCATTTCCAAACTCAATTTGGCAAAATAACATGTCTAAGTACCTACTTTTTCATCATAAAATTAGTGGGATTTTAGTCCAATTTCTCGCATGGAACTAAAAAATCCTATTACTATGATACTCGTATATATCACACACAGAGTATTACAATAATTCAAACCGAAAAAATCTTAAAATATTTTTACCCTTTTGTAAATAATGATATAAGTCTGTATTTATTAATATTTTGGGAACCACGCTATATCGTAATACCTAAATCGTAATAACAGTATGAGTATCAAGAGTTCCTCATTACTATTATAATATCTGCCCTCCACCATATTGAAAATAAGTCCCAATACCGTGCCAAACGACTTCAATTTATAAAATTAGCACCCAATTACCACGACTTTTGTGCAAGTAATTGTCACGATCTGTTACCGCAACTATATTAAGTGCACGTGTAACACAATGGCAAAATTTAAGGCAATATCATAAATGTATAATGCTTTGGAGAGAGAGAGAGAGAGATAATCATTATATGCCGCGGCGTGACTTCGCCGCTGGCGCAGGGTCTACAGGCCTTGAGGAACCCCTCCTTGCCCGGGCAATTCCCTCAGTGGATTCACTGCCCACCGGTGTTGTCTGCTGCCGTAACGCAGTTATGCAAACTTTGGTATTTCGACCTGTGTTGAGGCCACTCGAGCCGATTTAATTCTCCAGATGGTCGGAGGCAACCTGTTCTCCGAGTTCACGAGGGAACGGGCACCCGTCGAGCTGGCAAGCGTGTAATGGCGCGATACCTCGCAGAAGCGCGTGCGGGCTCATCAGCACGCTCGTATATACGGTGTGCTAACCGGCCCACAAACGCATCTTAGGTCGGAACCTTGAAGTCGCGCTCTATCACGCTGCTCCGAACATAGCGGCCCGACCTACAATGGTCCGGAGAGCCAGGTTCTGCTGTAATATTGCTTTTTTGTCTTAGATTCTCACACGTGAATGCTACCGGCTTACCACGTAGAGTTCTACCCAAGTCTACATGGTTTAACTATTTAACGACCTTGATTAAAAAAATCTTTTTTCGTGTTTAATTCATTTAAGAATAAATTTCAACCGCGTTATTGCTACAGCTATCTCGTTTTCAAATGAAATAAACTTTGCAAGTTTAATAAATATGGTACAGAAAATAAGGTTAGATAAAAAGATACGGAGAAGTTTTTCAATCGAAATATCGCCACAAAATCTATAACGTAACGTAACAAAACCTGAAAATCGGATAGAGGAAGAAATAATGCATTTGGATCTTTAGGTGCCCACACATCAATCGATAAATCATCGATGAATGTTATCGATCAATAAGAGAATCGAAGATAGATTGTATATCGATAATTATTAATATCGATCGTGTGTTATTTCCACATCAATCTATCGCTTCTATTTTTAATTTTATCTTTCGTTTCGTTTTATAGAATAGATCATTCGACAACGAATATATTTTATTTTGTCTCGAGGAGGAAACTTTACCCTTACCCAAAAGATACCCGACGCCGTGGGAGTGACGCCGGGTTATATGGGGGTTTTTTACCGCACTAAAGGTGGTCGTCCTCAGCGCCGTGTGGAATTCCGGGGTCTCCAACGGAACGCAATCGGACTCCTCCAAACGCCTCTTTCTGGCTCTTATCCGGTGAGCATTATAGCTCACTGTATTTTCTGGTGTTCCGATGGCATGCGACCACACGTGCCACTTTCCTTTCCTGGGTCGCTTGGCTAGTTCGATCTCCCACTCTTGCCGCCCGCAACTCCGGAAGCCCCTGTTTGGTCGTCTCTTACGACAGGCAGGGGATACCGTAAGCCTATTCTGGTCCCGATACTACAGGGACATATTTTAAAAGCCTACTATTACGTAAAGCGATCTATGGTAAATTTGTCCATCAAATGACTATGGTACATTGATTGACCGCCGATCGTCGGTTTATTAACCGGTATTCTGAAAAATACTGTCCAAGCTAACACACCAATCTATCGTTGCACATCGACGATCGATTATTGTGTGGGCAGTACTGGGCACACTTAAGATTATTAATATTGTTTTTCTTTGCAGAACGATCACATTTTTCCTCGCGTGCTGTACTGTTTGCGTCATCGGCTTTGGGCTCTTAATAACAGTCCTGGCGGGGATAGCTTACGGATACAACTATTCGTTTGCCGAATTCATTTCTTATAGCAGTTAGTATTTCTTTTTCTTACCCAAAAGCATAAGGAGCATATGTAACACAATCGCAGATGTCCACAGACTCTTTGAACGTATAGCACAATTAGTATTTTACTTGCCACGGCATGAGTCTAACAAGTTCAATGTCTGTACATATAAAGGACACTCTACGTGATTGAGGTGTTATAGCTCCGGACGAATGAACTGACTTTGATTATTTTTTATTTTTTTTTTTGAGGTTCACTCCTTAAGAATCAATTTTCATATAAGGCGCTCGGCATGAGAAAAATATCAGCAGGAAAATCTAGTGATCGAATGACTTCGTTACGTTTTTGGTGCGCAAAATATTGTGCGCAACTTTCCCTTTTTCATCCGTCGCATAGATGACGCTGTTTACAACAATTGAAACTTATTAAAATTAAAATTTTATTTTATGGCGCCTGTTTACACAATCGTACTTAAGAAGTAAACAACTTGAGTTTCGAAGTTTTCCTACAAAAAATACCGGTTATGTATTACGAAAAAGAAATTTCACCGCCCCTCAAAATGTGCCGCTCGGAGAGGACTGCTAAATTTCTAACCATTAAATAAGAAAAGTAAAGTGATAAGACAAAGTAATTTTTAGAATATAAAACAATTAAAAAAAAAAAAAAATGTGTGTTTGTAAAAAAATAAATGTATTCGTATCAAGAATATTATTAACTGACGATTTTAATATTGTATATTATTTGTATGCGATAATAAAGATTTTGTAATGGGACACAGCCTCTCACAAAATTGAAATAAACTTAATTTCTGATATTCACCGAATAATAGCTAGATATTATTGCCCATGTAATAAACAAGATGGTTAAAAAAATATACAAAGTAATACAAAGAAAAAAGACAAACCCACTGAATTTGGATCTTCTCAGTTGCGGTCGTGTTCCGATCCGGTGGTAGTGTAAGAAAAAATATTGTAATTGACAATTTGTAAGTGCCACCGTAGGCATATGCAAAAAAATATATTTCATTTCATTTCATTTCAACAAAATGTACATTAAAATCACACCATGACTTCAAAATATGATGTTATAGAGCGAAAATACGCTAAAATTAGTTTGAGTAGGGAACCATGTATTTCATGCGTCACGTACAGCCTAAACCACGAAAGTTTCAGCTTAGTAATAAAATTGTAACCTTCAGCCTAGGACGATAAATACATTCACCTAAATACATGAGACGAAATAACTTATATTATTTTATAACGATGCTAATAACTAACAATTGCAACAAAATTAAAGACTTTCAAAATTCATTTTCACAATCTAAATTTTATTTTACCACTTTAATTTAAAAATAAATTATATTGAAAAACTTATGTTAACTTACATAGCTGTAGGGCCCGTTCATATTAGTTCTGCCCGACAGTTTTACACTTACTTTACCAGCTAATAGATATTGTAGTTCACACTATGCAACTAGTTGGATTGTTCACATAAGATTAGACCGATAACCGATTAGACCGATTTAATTATCATTATAAGGTGAATAACAAGTTCTATAGGTGAACGGTAAAACTGTCGGACCGACCGAATGTGTATGGACCCTTTAGGTAGGTATATAATAGATAGGACCTCTTTTGAAGGTCCTATTTATTTTCTATGCATATTTACGAAGATTCTAATGTATACACGTCGACACGGAAAAGTGATGTTAAATATTTACATCTACGTCTTTTACCACATATTGGAAATAATGTACTATTACTTCGAATGACGATCGTTGTATATGAAAATCTTAATTTTGGAATTTAGTTTACTTTTAATTAAATTTCAAATCAAGCTTCAATCATCTTTTGTGTTGCTATGCTGGGCACGGGAACCTCTAGTCTACTGATAAGGCTTGCAGCGTTCACCGTGCTGCTTCAATTCTGAATATTAAGGCGATACGAATTAATAGCCATCTCATGTAGAAAAATTTCAAACCTTAATACAGCAGCTGTCAAAGTTTAACGACTGCCTCCCAATGACATTACTAAGTAGGGTTATAACGGAACTCCGCCTCCGCCTCCGTTACTGTGGAACTTCCGCAAAAAATTGAACCTCCGCTTCCGCATTCGCCTCCGCAAAATTTGCGGAGTTATAACGGAAATTTAGTTATGTTGAGCATGACGTACAACGCGCAAGGAGCGTCGCTAGGCGACGTGGCCGCACAGCTACATGTTATGACATCAAATTTAAAGTTTTTTCTCCCACATTTCGCACTTACTTATCGGCGCCATTAAGTTCAGTGCTATTTTTTAGTGACAGCCGGCACGGAAGACGACAAATCCGCAAAGCTGTTATTCGTAACTATAATTTTCTTCTTATTATTTAACTACTGATTATTTGACTTTTTATAAGAACTGTACTATGTAAATTTCACCTACGCCTTCGTTAACCTTCGCATCCGCGGAGCTGAACCTCTAAACTTTCGCATCCGCCTCCGCCTCCGCTAAGATGGCCTCCGTTATAACCCTACTACTAAGACCAACGGCAACATCTTTCCTCAACATTTCACTACAAGTTTAAGAACATTACAATTTAAGCTAACATATTAAATTTCTGTATTGCAGAATCAGATGTAACGGTCTACATGCGTCGTGGTCAGTTTCACGATAACCCTAGTCTAGAACAGGGTGCGGGACGAAGGATGGGCGCTGATGACAATAGTCAGTATCGCTGCTTATATTTAACATAATTAAAATAGGAAATGGTGAAGGAGCCAGAATTTATCTAGGTTCACTGTGTATGAACTCATAACATGTATTTGGATTTTTCGTTAATTTTTAGTGAAAGTTAGTTTTTGTAGTAATGAAAGAGAGTTAATTAGTTTTATATTATGTTATACGTAGTTTTATATTATGTCCAAATATGATTACACTGGACTTATCCAGTGTAATCATATTTGGAAGAGCGAGGCCTGCCTAACACAAGCCTATATTATTGCTTAACAGGTGGACTTCAACATATATAAGATGTACATTTTGTGGACAAATAAATAAAATTTTGGATTATTCTTTTTTTAATATCATTGGTTTTTGCGATATCTTAATAATAGTATAATGTTGTGTCCATTTTTAGAAATTGATAGGTAATGATTGACAAGGCATTCTTCGTAGTGGCAAAACTAAAATGTTAGTTTGAATCTCGGTACCTGTTAGAGGTTTTGGGAAGGTAATCCAATCTAAATAGAGAAACTATACCGTGGACCAAATCCGCCTCCAGCCGAGCCTTCCCAGAAGCTATACTTTCATGAATATTATAAAATCTCTTCGTACCTCATGATACAACAATAATACATATGAACTACGAGTACAAACCTTCTAATTAAATTAAAAAATTATTACAAAAGTGTGTAATAATTTTAATCTAGTTACAATATTACCTCTGAAATCTGCACTAACCAACCTACAGTACGTAAACTGAAAAGATCCTATTATGTTTTCGCTCCAAAAATATATCTAAAATTTCTTACAGTGTTAGCTTCAAATATTGTATCCGACTACGAAGAACGTGTAAGTCCGAATAAAGATTCAGAACCTCTCGCGGACAAGTGGTTGAAATATCAAGATGCAAGAGAATACGCCAAAAAACTTACAAAGTATGCAGACGATCAGAGGATAAATACTGAGGAACCAGATCAAAAACAACAAGAGGTTGGAATTTACTTTCTCGTCACTATTAGAAAAATCCGATTCTGACAAACTTTTCATTCCAACACAGTGGCGTAGCGTGGGAGCGCAAAATTTCCTTTTTCGTAATATATAACCGGTATTTCCTTTCGTAGAAAAAACCGTAAAAATGAACTTCTGATCCCCGGGAGGTATATTTAAGATTTTGTACTCTTTTTTCGTATACTAAAACTCCTAAAGTTCATATCTAGGTAGGTAGACGGCAAATTCACATTCGGTTCGAAGCAGCATGAACCCACGCTTCGCCACGGGTCCTTCATATTTAATTTACTTCAGAGAGAACCGGTATACTATGACTGAAGAAGCAAACAACCAGCATGAAGTTCACTTGATGGTAAGTGGTAAGTGCCACCCATGGACATCTGTAAGCAACTTCATAAAAAACAGGGGTCCTGTATGAAATTGTCGCAGATGCGTTGCTACTCCCGAGGACTATGATGGTCTCCTCATTTATAGATAAGCCGAATTTGTGATGCAGATAATATAAAATACAAATCTCATATAATAACATATTTTACAGATACAAGCAAAAAGTTCAAATACATTACCTCCAACGAGACGTCTCTCAAAATTTCCTTTTCCAATACCTACAACGGTATGGCATAGCGGTAGCTCAGAAATAGTAATGAGAAAATTCTTACCACTGCACGACATCATTGAAGAATTGCGTACAAACGAACCCTTCTACAAAGAAAACCACCACCACGCAGTAAACCCTAGTGAAATAGAATATGAAAGACAAATGAAACCCATTCAACCGGATATCAAAATACGGTTTAATGATGTTCCAGAAAGGTAAGTGAAGTATAAACTACTTACTAATTTAGGCTTTTGTAATTTTGATATACTAGTAGTAATAGATTTGATTTAGATATCAATTACGTCAGTGTAAATGTACAAAACAAAACATGGGCTAGTATAACGTACAGAGCTGCGTCTTTAGCATGAGTTTATTGTTTCCTCAAAACAATAATTGTTTACGTTTTCACTCATACATCGGTATGTACGTTGCACGTTAGCGTTTCCGCATTCGGCCATACGTTACAAATTATGCAATGATCAAAAACGTAAACACATCTCTTTTGAGGATACGTAACTCGTACTAAGGACACTGCCAGACATTTAATTTTCAATTCATACAAATAACACCATATTACAAATTGAACTTTTATCTAATATTTAAAGATTAAAACAATGAGATCTGTCCCGTCACACAAAAATCGATCTTATATAAATAAATTCTACATTGCGTTCTATGGCGTATGATTATTATTTTTTCAGAAAAATAAGGCCCATAGGTGATAGTGAGACAATTTCAAAAGAAGATAAAGACGAAGAACTATTAGAAGGGGACGAATATAATAATATATACAAACCTGTATAATAATGCGGAATAAAAAGTAATTTAAGAATTCTGCAACATATTCTTTCATTATCATTACCAAAAATATACCTACAGCAATTTAAAATATATGTAAATTTTATTTCAGTTACATATGTTGGACGGTGATATGCATAATTTAATCGTAAACGGGAAATTTGAATCAGTAAACGTTCCAGCACACCAGATTAAAAGATATATGTTACCTATATCGATAATGATTTTTCTTTCTGATGCTTGATCAGTAGCGACGAAACTAGTAATTTAAATCAACTTAATATAAAAATTTATAACATTATGTGTTATGAAATGTAACGCTCGCCTTGGCACACACTTAATTAATAAGATAACGTTACGTGCCTATAAATTCAGAAGCTATTTAATATTTGAAAGTTGACTAATAAATCAAAAGCAATTAGTCAAAAGCGGTTACATCAATTGGTGAGCTACAAACTATGAGACAAAGAGAAAAGTAACTGTGGCTGAGCTGGAACTTTTGTAGTTAATAATGTGACCCGAAAAGATCAACTCTAATATTGATTTTGTAAGTGGTAAAATGCTCTATGGTTCGATTTCGGACGCACTACCGCTACACCTATTTCTACCTAATAACAGTAGTGCTAAACACTGTTGTGTCTCTGTGTGCTGTCTGAATAGTGTGATAAGGGAGACACACTTATCTAGTGCTTCCTGATCTGGAAGCACTTGATACTATCGAAACTGCTGTATTTTGAACAAAAATACAGACATTTTTAACAAGTTCGATTAACAAGGAAATTTTATCGACGAAAAAAAAAGGGCATGTACTTCGGTTTTGGTTTTGTGCAATTATGACCAAAAAACAGGTCATTAATCGACTCATAATCGAAATAAAATTCTATTGTATAATGACCTAATACATTAGAGAGTAGAAATATTAAAAAATACAGATCTACAGTAATTATAGTGCATCTGTACTTATCCAAGGCGTTCATACTTAGTACTTAAGAGTGGCTACACATCTGTGGCCAACCTCAGATAAGACTCTGATCTTATCTGGGGTTGATTGATGATGTCCATTAGCGGCAGGTGCATCAAGTGCACTCCATGCTCGTTTGCTACTTCAATATTATAAAAAAATTACATTTTAGTCTAACCTTGTAAATCAAATTGCATTAAGCTCAAAACTTCTAGCTGCTAGTTGACAGCTCTTGAATGAAACCGTGCCCTTATGGTATGGTTATCTATACTAATATTATAAAGTTGAAGAGTTTGTTTGTTTGTTTATTTGTTTGTTTGTTTGTCTGAACGCGCTAAACTTAGGAACTACTGGTCCGATTTGAAAAATTCTTTCGGTATTTGATAGCCCATTTATCGAGGAAGGTTATTGGCTATATATCATCAGCTAAGACCAGCAGGAGCGGAGCACCAATGAAGAATGTTTCAAAATCGGGGTTTTTTTTTTTCTAATGAGAGCTTCCGCTGCATGCGCTGCGTAAACGGTTAAAGTTTCGTAAAAAATATGTATGACAGAATTGATCCCTTTTAAAAGTTCTAAAAAAAAGTCAAAGACAGCATATGTGTATCTTTTCAGGTAAACTCACTGTACCCTTTTATATGCTAACCAAATTTCTTCCAAAATAATGCATTATTTGCGAAGATGTTTTTATAAATATAATATTTATTCCTATCCAAATAAATACATAAATTAGTTTTCTTTGTAGTAACTAATACTCGGATGAAACCGTGAGGCGCAGCTAGTCCCATATAAACATGAGCAGGTATCGGGTAAAAACGGCAAATGTTGTCATATGGTTAATGTATCAACGTCGCGTCCACTGTGTTTGGTTAGGCTCGGAAGTAAAACGCGGTAATTGAGCTCTTTTCAAATGATCGCAGTATTATTTACACAAGTTGAACACTTATTCAGCAGTATAATTATTACACCATTATTTTATCTTCATGATTTAGATGGGAATGTTGTGACACGCAAATAAAAATCACTACAATTAATCCGCAATCATTATGGTTGCACAATTAAATTAATAAAAAAACATTTATGTATGTAATATTAGTATTATACATATCATATCATATTACATTATTTTTGTATTTATGTAATTAAAACCTCATATCATGATGATTATCATGAAATTGATATCCTCTTATCCATAAGTTTACTTTTTCACCTCATTATCCGATGGATGTTTTAACTTTTGTGTGTAATTCTCTTTGGCATCATCTGCTATATTATTTTCTTCATTAGATTCAGCGTCTCCAAGCTTGTATACGGAATTATTTTCAATATTAGAAGAGTCGCTTAAAATCGTTTCTTTCTCGCTAATCCTTTTATCGGAATCACTAGATGTTGATTCATCGTTGGAATAGTCTAATGTCTGTTTATATGGTTGTTGTTTTGTATCGTTATCCGACTCTGTGTGCTCGTTATTAAGTTTTTTTTCTTGTTTGCTATACTTTTCTTCTTCTTTACTAGTATCAGATCCTTGAGAAGATGGATCATCGTCAGGTTTGTGTGACATTTGTGTGTACGCTTGTTTGCCAACCGCAAATGTTCGAGATAATTGATCTAATAGACGCTTTGGAATCTCATTTATCAAATACCCCGTGATAAATGATTCGGAAGCTCTTCGTTCATGTGCCAACATATCAAATTCTTTTATTGAAAACTCCATTGTCCTATGAAATATATAAAGAATGTAATTAATTAATATAAATTAAAGAGATTAAATGCATAGGATTATAAAGCAGCCGTTGTCAAGACTTTCATACAAAAACTTTCATCATTCTCCTTACTGAAACTTTCTCGATTTGATTCATGATCGAAAAATATGTCAAAATAATTAATGACCATTGGTAGTAAGTTTATTGCAACATACAGTTACCTCACAAAGTACTTGTAAGACAATAAGTTAACTATATTTACCTCCAACCTACGACATCTTGTGCAGTCGGGACCAGGGCATACGAACTCGACTTTATCTCCATTTCAACTCTCACCTCTACATCACGTAACTCTACAGCAAAATCGTGTTCTCCCTTTACTGTAGCATTTTCGAAATTCAGTTTTCCCCGCACCTAAAATTTAACTATATTTAATAACTATAATACGTGAAAAGTGTATGTGCAAACAGCTAAATTAATTTTGACATGTAAGATGTCATGTCAAAAGTCATATAAGTACCATACTAACACTACTACTTACTATACTAACACCACCACTCTCAAAGAGTTAAACTGCGTACAACACGTAGTACAAAAACCTTTTCTTGCCGTTTCAGTTAAGTTTTTTTTAGCAGACAGGATCAGTATCCCGTCAATAATTAATTTAATAAACCTTCTATTGAGCAAAGTGTAAAGATACTAACCTGCATGGAGCTAAATCTAATTGCATCTACTACTTTAACTGAGTGTGGTTTATAAGGCCCTCCGGTGTGTGCCGAATAAGCGGTATCCAAACCGTGTAAAATCATATCCTTCAGTCTAACAGTTGTTTTGCAAGGTCCCTGCATACACTGTAATAATTAGAGTTAACTTCACATGTTTTCTTTGGAAACAATTCAGGTCCGTATATTATTATCACAAGCGTCCACTCAATTTGCCTTGTTCGTTCGTAGGTATTTTAGGGGTCAAACTAGGTTACCAATTAAACATATGACTATATCCGATGGAACTGAAGTTTTTTCTTAAAGTAGGTAGGACTCTTTGTAGTCAGACTCCGAAAGCACCGCTGCCATACCTATTTCTGCCTAATAACAGCAGTGTAATGCTTTGTTGTGTTCGGGTCTGAAGGGTGTGGTAAGGGATATACTTATACGACGCATTCCAACTTAGTCCTCAGGTATCGCAACACACGGCTCCGATCTAATTTGGGGTTGATTGCAAATGACCATAGGCGGCAGTGGTCACTTGCCATCAAGTGGACTGCATGCTCGTTTGCTACGTCCATATCATAAAAAATAACTACACGTTTGGTTTCTATGTCAATGCTTAATGACTAACTGACGTCATTGTTAATTAAGTATTTCGGATGCTACAAGATCAAGATAACCCCTACGTCAACTAAAAGGGTTTCTGTGAAAGGTTATTTTCAAAATATTTTTATATAAAATTTATTTTACCTCTTTGTTCCACGAAACTTCAAATGGCTTCAGTTGGACTGTGCCATGATTATCTTTTATTGTATTCGTAATGTAATTTTTAACCATATTGTTCATATACTTAGTAGTTTCTTTGAATACTTTATTTTGATGCATCCTGCAATAGAGCGAAATGGTTTATTCATTACTACTAACGAAATTTGACTATTAAAATTATAGAAAGATTGAGGAATTATTTTATTGATCACTAAATCACGTCACAATAGCTTTCAAACAATAAAAACGAATATTTCGGAATAAGAAAGGCAACCGAAGCCGAAAGGCCTGGAAGTCCCGACATCAGAAGTGATAACTAAGAGAATATCTTATTGTGTCCAAGCATGAGGCCGAAGCCGGAAGGGCGGAAGACCGGACATACAGAAGAGATAACTAAGGATAAGATGTCTTATTGATTCAGAAAATATAGCAATTACAGCTAAATGATAATAGTGTGGGTTAGGACGGCATGTTGAAACAGACAGAGGTCCGCGCACCGAGACGAATCCAAATCAAAGGGGCTCACACCATTTATATATCAGATAGGTGGGGCGATCATTATATATCGTCCGATACACGTGGGTACTTCTTACGTCATTTGTTTTAAATGGCTAGACAGCTGTTGCCGACAAATATTAGTTCCTGAAAAATAGTCCAGAATTGTCTCCTTTTTGCCTGTATAGATGTACAAAAAGCGTTCTACCTCGCTTATGCGGTATACACTGATAAGCTAAGCAACGTCGGGCGAGGTCGGAAGTAAGATAGGTGATCAAATAAAAAATACATCTATATTATATATATCGATGAAATAAAACAATACAGAAGAAAATCGATTGTTAAACAAAGGAGGAAAATGTTCGCAACTGTTATTATTATCATTGTGTAAATATATCTTTACTAATATATCAAAATTAGGTACCGTATTTCCTGTAATTTATCTCCAAATATTGCACTACTGTTGACGTAAGTAAAAACGGCAGCTTGCAGCTTCGGCATTAGTTCCGTTTGTAAAGGCTTCCTTATTAACCTTTGAAGAGCTTCACCTAAACATTAAATTATTAAATAATTCGTGTGTCCTATTTATTTACTTAAGTATTCAAGATCGTATAAGTGTAGTTGTTCTTACTTTGCGATTTTGAAAAATATTGCGCCATTACAGGAGGCGATCCTGAACCTACTGAATATATCTGTAATAAAATTTAACATCCAATTCTATTTATATTATTGTTAATCCTTAGTATTTATTTAGTTTATATAGTCAAGAACATTTAAAAATAATAAATAAAGAAGGAGACAAAAAAATTACAATTTTCAGGTGACAGAAACCGGAAATATCTTCACAACTTTTTCTGCCTTATAACAGCAGTTTTAAGCGCTGTTTTATTCTCATTTGCAGGAAAGGAAGGTAATTAAGAGACACTTAAAGGAGACGTTACCATTTGCTCCTCAGAGGTTGACACGAGTCTGCGGACAGCGTCAGAAAGGAATGGTACTTGTTAGGGTTGATTACGGATGTCCATGGTCTGAAGTAGCCACTTACTAACAGATGGTCCGCATACTCGATTTTTACTTTAACAAGTAATAATAATATATTTTTTATCTGATTGAAATAGCAAACGAGCATGCAGTCCACCTGATGGTAAGTGGTTACTGCCGTCCATGGACATCTGTAAGCAACTTCATATAGAATAGGGGTTCTATCTGAAGGAGATCACTTCTGCGGACTTAGATGGTCGCCTTATTTATTTATTTGTAAAAATGTAGTAATGCCAGCTCACTTATATATAAGCGAGCCGGCTAACACACCTTTCCAGCGCAACGCAAGAACTGCTTCCCGCTGGAAATAGGTGTGGTAGTGCTACCTCCTCGTGCTATTATAAAATTAAATACAATTAATATATTTACCTCAATACTAAATTTACAATTAGAAATTTTAAACGTATCAAGACCCAAGTTAACACTGTCTCCACTTAATGAAGTTATCGTATAACCCACTAAAGTACAATCGTCTGCTATTATACTGAAAAATATCAAAAGAATAATTGATAACATATATCATTGTTATTTCACCTCACCTATTCTTATGTATATTGTTACTTTAACTCCATACCTTAAGGTTGTCTGGAAGAAATCGCTCTTTAGCGATAAGGCCGCCTTGTGTATAGTTCTTTAAATTTGTATGTTTCTTTGTTGTTTTATTTTTAGTACAATAAAGAGTATTATTATTATTTTTCTACCATTTTAAATTAAAGATATCGTTACATATCATATATGTAGAATCGTCATTCGTGATCGTTTATAATCACATTACCGACAAGAGAGTCCCCCATACAGATGCCGTTACCACTATGTGGATAGCTAAGTCATATGAGAGGTCGTAGCTAATTTATGAAACTATTTGTTTCCATGTACCTAATCTATGTGAGTAAGAAATAAGAATACGTGCTCAACACCAGTTGAGCACGAGTTTGACGTCTAGCTCACATCCATAGCTTCAATATTTAGCGCGCATGCATCCAAATAAAAATATATATAAGAACCCATTTCCACTAGTGTTGATCTAGATAATCTACCAACATCTCACTGGTGTTGGTGGATCTGACACATATCCATTAGCGTAGCTACATTTTTAGTGGAATGGCACCCTAATGAGACTTTAGACAATAGGCCACCACACTTATCTTGCTGACTCCATTTAACCCATAATTCTGTCCTTGATTTTTCCTGTAGAATCGTTTATATTTGGCATTGTTCTTTTACCTGAATTGTTATTATAACACTTTCTACACTCATAGCCCCACACTAGGATTTTCTCCTGTGTCGCGAGTACCATGGACACACAAAGATGAATACATAAACACCTAGTCCCAGAACTGAAATCTAAATTAATAATTCAATTGTCTGTCTGGCCGGGGATCGAACCCGGAACCCACTGCGTGTAGAACCGGAATGGTGATCGCTCCACCGTCGTCGGTTCGTCGGTCGTTCATCGGTCGTCAATTATTATTAACACTCAATCTGAACTAAGCAAAATCCTTCACTACACCTTTGCATACAAAAATTACATTACATCTTTTACTAACGTTAGTGCACCAGAGTCTTGGACTTGCTGAAAAGTAAATGGTGATTTTTTGTTCAATTCCTCCCTAGGACCCGTAAAAGTCACTTCAGATTGATTCCTGATCAGTAAATAATCAGCGGTGATGATCATTCTGCCTAACCCTGCTTCTATGTGGAGAAAGTTAGACGCTAGCGCAAAATTGACGACCGCTGCTACTAAATTTGGTAACTCTTGAAGGTACATCTTTAAAATCACCCTGTAATCAATTTTATAAAATCTATAACCTCTCTAAAACCACGTTAAGTATGTAATACGTCTAATTTGTCTTATATTAGTGAAAATACCATCAATTACGACAACAGACAATTAAGTTATTTAACAGCAATTTAACAGACAATGTCAGGTTTTTTATTATATAATGACCCAAAGTCATTTGGGAAATTGACAACGCTTCTAGTCAATCGACGTGTAATTAAAAGCTTATGTCATTAAATTTGTGTGTCATTCAAAGCTTGTGATAGTCCAGGAGAAAATGTTAGATCAAAAGCTTAAAATCTACCAACGCTTATGATTTTAATCACTAATAGTTAACTAATTATTGGAGCCTAAAGAGCGTAAGGTTAGTAATGTCTACATCTATGCCTTAGCATCATTGCACATCTATATTTCTAATTAGATAACATAAAAAAATCTTACACATCAACAACATTATCCGAAAAGTAAAACCCATCAGATATCTTGTAGAAATCCGGCATTTTTCTTACATATATATTCATTCCTCGAACACCATAGTTCTGTTCTAAAAGCTGAAAATATATCTTCGTAAAAACACTGATAAATATTTACCGTACACATGGTATAACATAAATTAAGTAATTACCAAAACTAATGCGTTTTCAAATGATCTTTTATCCATCTGCCATTTTCTCTGAAAGGTCTTAAAAATATCTGCAATATCATATTCAATAATGTTTATGTTTTATATTTATAAAATTTTCAATAATTATTTATCTTTATAAAATTAACTGATATTGAAATTATTTGCTATTGATTTTACCGCTATTAAAATAGTCCGTTATTGTATTTCCGGTATCCCCTAAAGCAATTTTTACCATGCACTCAAAAATCAAGCATGAAATAAACAAAACATTCATATTTTCTTCTCTATTTTAAACAAGCCAGTGTTTCAATAAAAAAACATTAACAGTTTACAAAGTTATTTTTTTCTACATTGTCGGCACATTGTAGCAAAATTAATTAAATCTTATTTTTATGTCTCAATTCTGGATAAACCAATTCGCGAAGTCTAGATAAGAAATAATGAAGTGCCTGTCGTAAAAGTTCAAGTTCGCCGAAGAAAAACTATGATCAGTCTGGTCGTTATGGCTTGTAGGGAACCAGTATAATGTCGTGAAGGTTATAAAGAATCGGATCAAATTACTCGTAACTCTTGTCGACGTCTGGCGACGGAATATATCGTGAGAGACAAGCATGTCCACAGATAAAATACAAACTATCCTTTATAGACTGCAGACAATAACTTACATGGCGTTATTCTACCCATACCTTAGGTCTTATAAAAATAAAAAATATATATATTTTACTATTAAAAGTCAATGTACCTAGTTACGTTTTTACTCGTCTAGTATTCAATATTGTTATATTTATTTTAAACTGAATGTAGTTATGATACTGAATAATTTTTCAATTATTCAAGATTTCAAGATCTTGTTCTAGACAAATATATTTACACTTGTAATAGTTACATTGTATAAAACGTTTTGCCAGTCATCTTCGTAACTAAGCATTCATAGCAACAAAAGGCTTAAACTAATAAGTAGTAGGCAAATAACTAATTAGTATGCCAAAATTATGTCGACATTGCTTTGAACAAAATGTTTGTTGACATTTTCGTTTCAAGGTAATAATTCTATGTCGCCCTTTACCCAAAACACATAAAGACTCAAGTTATATTCGTCTTCAGGATTCATGGTTAATCTTATCGATAATTCAAATTATTCGTCTGAAGCCAAAAGTTAATTAAAACAACGTTTTCTCTCCGATACTTTTACAAAATTATAATTGAACATTACGGTTGAATCAACGGAAAGGGTTTTATGTAAACAGTTACAACGCTATGATTTTTAAGAGTAGACTTTATTTTTTACTAATTATTTTCACTGGATATTCATTAGCTCTTAGCCGTTTTTATATAAGACGAGACGATGGGAATGGTTAGTATCTGTATTTATTATCTTTTTATTCTGTATGCAAAGGAAATAAATAACAAAGATACTCGTACAGTGCAGATAAAACGACCACGTATAAAAGGAAAGGCATGTGAATTAATCACGTATGCGATGGAACCATAAATAGTTAATGAAAAGATCTTATTATATATGTATGTCAGCAATTTCCCACTAAATCCAAGCAGAAGAAGTCTGGAGTGAATGTCTCTAAACCGAAAGCCACGAAGTATACGCCTCACTAATCATTTAAAAAGTAAAACAATTTTCAACAAATTTCACTACAATTTGCAACTCAACTTCTTTTTTTGTTTTGAGCTTTTTGCTTCCAGCTTTGAGACTTATGACCCACGGACAAAACAGAAATAGGCAGAACTGCCGCATTCTAACTACATAGTATGTTGCGTTACCTTTATGAAAGAGTAATGTGTGTGTAATACAATTCATGAGTAAGTCACCAAAATAAAAGAAAAACTTTAAAATAATAATTATACACACGTTTTTAGACAATAATATTGCGGGACAGTCCTCAAACAATGAACAATCAGATTCAAACATTATATCGGAACACAATGGTAGAAAATCCACGCCACAGGATCGGAAGTGCTGGATGAATATTGACTCCAAAAAGCATTTCGAAGTTATGGATAAGCTGGATGGTACACATTTTGAATTATTTGTAGTATCATTATTTATTACTCGACTGCGTCAGATTGCAATGTTTTTCGAGCGTATGTATGCATGTTTATTTGTTTGTATGTCCATATCTTTGGCACGCGCTACAGCCTAAACGGCTTAACGGATTCTGACGGATGACATATCATTTGAATCGTCTCAGTGTGGAGAGTGACATAGACTAAGTTATTTTTAAAAATGGCGCTTGAAAATAGAGGGAAAAAAGGGGAGGAGGGACGACTATATATATTATAGTACTTTTAATAGACTATTTTAACAAAAAATCATATAAGCCTTAAATTAAATATATATCATTATGAATAAAAAATTTGTTTTAAGCAGTCGGAATTTATGTTTTAATGGTTTTAACGATGTTACTAGTTTTTAAGCTTATTTTAATCCGATTTGTTATTTATTCTATAACATTGAACAAGGGTTCTGCCTGAAGCATAT
>MOOZ01000455.1:808697-842089 GCA_002930495.1 Cecropterus lyciades | reverse complement strand
GAACAGCATTTAGGGTCTCACCAATGCCTTATAAAGCAAAAGTTGCCCCGCAGCGAAGTACAGCTTGGCTCTCTCTCTCTTTAAGATGCCTAACTTCTGTGATGCTTACTTAGTCTTAACACCGAAATGACCCAGACACCGTATGTAACGAAGTTTAGTCGCTATTGTTGAATTAATATCATAACCAACGAAATATTTTTTATTTAAGCAAGGAGCTTATATTTACTTTGTATGTTTTTTCAGTGTCCTCAAGATCAACAACCGAGGAGCCGCTACTTCGATCTGGACCTGAAAGCCGGCCTGTTGTGCGAATGTTAGCTGTCAACCGGACCGAAGTCGAACACGCTCCACAACCTATTCTGGGTAGGAATATTACTTAATATTTTTTCTAGGGACTCCCCGAAATTTCAAGAGATTTCGCTATTTACAATCAAACGAACTTTTGCTGAGTAAATCCTTAGTCATAAAAGACCCAAACCATATAATTATCCTCTGCTGTGCATACACATAAAGTTTGCAAATAAATGCACGCGCAGAACAAAATTTAACTCTCACGTCGTGAACGCTCAAGTTCTTAGGTACGAGGATTCTTTTCATTGCAAATGTAAAAATTAATACTTTTCAGAGGTGTACCAAACGAAAAAACCCGGCGAACAAGTGTACCTTGAAACATCAGAGACACCATATGTGATTTTAGAAACTGAGAGGTATGAATTATTTAACATTATAGGTATGTACATTATATCGATTTAACTATATTTTCTTAAAATATTAGGGCTCAGGATGATGTATGAAGGAAAGAACTCCAAAAAATATGCTATTTGATACAGATGACACTAATGACTGTCAAATTACGAATAATACAAAATTATCGCAAAAATGTTTTAATAGAGTCGCTACAAACAGTGAATGTAATAATTGATTAACCCACAACAATCACGTAATCAAAACAAAAATATACTTCCATGAGATATTCTCATGGAAATATTGAATCTTAATTGCAGCAGTGGCGTAGCTACTGGATGGCTGGACGGGACAGTGTCCCGGGGCCCCCAAGCTCAGGCTGCATCTCGGCCTCCAATTACAAATTATAAATTTAACTAGTAAAAATTTCTTCCACATTCGGAATTTGAATAAACCAGATAGTTTATTTGGGGCCCTAGATTATTTTTTGCCCTGGGGCAAAGGCTGGTAGATAGGTTCTTGTATATAAAATATTGAGATAAAATCTTAAGGAATTTCTTTTTACGCAGGCCACCGAAGGAGCCAGAATTTTTGCCGCACGAAAAAGAACTAGCTCGACGACTTATTGGTCGATTCCGTAGATCAAGAAGTAACATTACCTCCACGATCATACCTTTTCTAAGACCATTAAGAACGAGTTCAGATCCTGTTCCTGTCCATCCACAACTATCAACTGTGTAACAAAAATCTTGCATTTGTCTTGATATAATCATGTGAATAAAACAGATTTTTAGATTTTTTTGATGTTTTATTGTAAATGATTAGACTTATGTATAAAACACACGATAAATACACAAAGATTGGTCTAAATATACACGACACCAGGTAAATTAGTAACGTTAGACACTATATTATTACTCTCTATCATGGTATAGTTTGTAGAATTGACGTTCTTATTCGACGCAGAGGGAACATCCGCCTCACGGCGCGCTACTCTGTGCGCGAATCCCCGTTGTACGGCGCGGTCTACTGAACGCATAACATTCCCCGGTCCACTTCTCTCCGGGCCAGATCGCAAGGCACCGGCGGCTTTAGCTGCCTTCTCTATAAATTGTAAGAAAATAAGGGTTGGGTATACATCATCAACACATTAAGAAGAAGGAGTTTTTTCTTTTGCATTTTCAAATTAAAACTCGCAAACAAAGCAATGGTGGACCGAAGCCAATTATTATACTATAAGGTATATACTATGACACTTTTCAATCTTTACCTGCTTCATTAACTTACTGTCACCGTCAAACTATTATTGCCCCACTGCTGGGCACGGGTCTTCTCTCAAAATGAGAGAGTTTTACGCTATAGCCCACCGCGCTGGCCAAGTGCGAATTGGTAGACTTCACACACCTTTGAGAACTTTTTAAAGAACTCTCAGGTTTTTAGGTGTCCTCACGATGTTTTCCTTCACCGCAAAGCAGTGATAATTAACCTCTAATACGCGCATAATTTTAGAAAAATCAGTGGTGCGTGCTTGAGATTCGAACCTTGGACCCTCGATTGAGAGACCGAATTTCAACCATTACTATCACTACTGATTAAATTAATTTACAATAATGAAAATGGCTTGTAATCGAAATAAACGTACCCATGGATTCCACAGAGTTTTGTACGAAACAGTAATTGTATCCAATGCCTATACCCATCACCATAACTGTTATAATTGTAATCAGCAGACAGCAAGTCAACAGTGCGCATACGGTGCATAATGATACCCTATAAATTTGATGCAAAAGTCATGACAAGTTTATTTAAAGTAAACTTAAATCCATATATATATATATAAATGAATCCCTATTTCCTTTGGTAAAGGTGTCACGCATAAATCGCTGGAACGATTTCGCCATTTTTTTTATTTTCATAAAGTTTTTATAAAAGAAAAAAAATACATTTAAAACAGTACAAAGTCTGTCGGGTCAGTGACTTGATAATAAATGAAGGCTTACCTTTCTAATGCATCTAGTAAGATTGAAACGAACGAACTTAAGGAACAACACACGCAACCCATTGTATATAGCTAACATTAAATTTTGCTTATTTAAATAAATAAACTTAATACTTAATAGTTTTGGTATCAAAGCCCACAATAAACTGGAAATTTCATAAGTAAATCATCTGCAGCGACACTTTATGTTGATCACATTTTAATTTGAAGATTAAAATTTTGAAATGTAAAAGTCAGTCATGAATAAACAATTAACAGATCAGTAAAAAATTAATAGCCAATAGTAGTTCAGAATATGTATTATTTTTAGTGTACTTAATTTTAATTTATTTTTTTATTGGAATTACAAATTCAACAGCACATTCTAATACGTAATTATTTTTCATTTTGGACGTAATAAGTATATCATATCAGGTAACTAAACCAAAAGCATTTGATATTATTTAATTATTCCAACACTACCGTTCATCGTTCATAAATAATAGTTGAACTAGTGAACCTAAAGTTTTATCAACATATTTCATCAAGCAAACTTATTAAAATAAAAAGTTGAGGGGAAGTTCCCCTCAGATGTTGTTTGTTGTTCCTCTGGAGAACAACAAACAACATCTCAGAAAGATCATTTTGAATAATCGCGCCCAAATGCCTCAAGGACAAAAACATAGACAATCATTGCTTTTTTTGTGTTTTAGCAGTATATTACGAGTTTTTATAAAAATAAATTCATTACAACAAAATCAATACAACAAAATCATTAATTTATCTGAGCAGTTTCCTTAATATAGCCTGACACAATTTATCATTGTTTGATTATAATGATAAAGGCATTTGACTTTGACTTCAAGAAGTGTTCAATTTGTAACTTCAAAAGTCAAAGCCATAAAACAATATTTAAACTAATTCTCAGTGAGTCAGTGTTTTTATTGACAGCTGTAACATTTCCGTATTACACTCATATTGATTTATATTTGACATTGGGAATGTCCTGTATTTGACTTATTTCATTTTTGACAGTACTCAGAGAATGGATTTTATCGGAAATGGCAGATGAAAATATTGTGGAAAAGAGGCCGAAAAATCCTAAAAGGACACCGAATAAAAATTATACTATCAAGAAACGATTACCCATTCGTCCCAAAGAAGGAGACAATGTTATATTTATAACTAAGAAAACCAATTTTAAGGTAATATAAATTTTACTGTAGTTTTAGGTTATTGTTTGTACTTAATTACTAATATGCCTTTGTATACATATGGTAAATTATCAACTTTCAGGCTCAGTTGGACAAATGTTGCGATCTGTTAACAAAAGGAGAGAAAGAAATCATATTGCATGGCTTAGGAGCAGCCATTCAGAGATGTTGTAACTTGGCTCTACAACTAGAGATATTGTTCTCAGGAACTTGTCAAATTGAAGTAAACACTGGCACTGTTGAGTTAATTGGTAAGTGGAAACATTACACGCATACATTTATAAAAAAATGTGTTAGATAATTGTCAAGTTTAACTCAATCAATCTTTATACAGATGACTTGGAGCCACTGACTGATGACATAGATTTTGGAGCTCAAGTGAGGAATTCATCTTCCATTCATATCCGCGTGTTTAGGACTGCAATGTTAGGTGCCAATTAATGAACATGTTTTTCACATTAAATGAGATTGTTCAGTGGATTGGGCTGACTGTTTTTGAAATTTGGATACACTTGATAACAGTCACTATATTCTCAATTTTATTAGCTCTGAAAATAGATGGTGTGGTAAATAGTGCTTGGTGGACAATATTTGCACCATTATTTGTGAGTGATGCTATGAATGCATATTTCTGCTGCATTGTGTGTATAAGAATGAATTTAGAGAGTTCGTATAAAGCTTCATTGTATAGAGCTTCGTGGAGTGCAATCTTCATTGGGTTGACATTTGTTTTTAAGTTTCTGCTATGTCGAAAATTACAAGGAGATCCTGCCATTGAGTATAGTGAAGTATTTGCTCCACTTTTTATATTATTACAATTAATAGCAGTAAGAGCATGTCAGTTACACCAATAAGATAAGATCTATATTATTAAATATTGTTAATAAAGTATATTAAAATAAGTATGCCGTTGTCATTGATATAAGCACTCAAGAAAATAATACCCTATGATTAAAGAGTTATTATTATTGTTAGATTTTTGATCTAATTTTGTGAATAAGTAATTACAAATTTAATATAATAACAATGTTTATTGGGAAAAGGCATTAAGTAATCTAAGAAGTATTTTAATCCAAAAATTGACTAATTGAACATTTAGTGAAACATACTGAAAAATCCACTTCTACCTTTCTTCTCGTCATTGCCAAAAGTGAAATTGAAGCCACTACTTTGATTCTGTGCACTAGATCCTGGCTTTGGGTCTGGAGCAAGTGTTGAACCAAAAAATGATAACCCAGTCTTGCGAAATCCTAAACAATAGACATATTTATAATCAAAATTATATTCACTGGATAGCTCATGAATTTGAATAGAATTATTAAAAACATATATGTGGCTAATAGATAACTACTTTCCTTTAGGTAATTGGTTAAAAACAAGACAAAAACAGATTGTAATCTTATGTAGGTACTGGTACTCGATATAATCACAATGAAATGAAATATTTCCAGGGCTAAAATAATTATCTACGCAAGTCATTTACATGCCTGCTAAGAAATTAGGAACATCTTGAGATACAACTTCGTTATTACTAGAGATTGCTGAAGTGGGTATATCTGCTTTAGGTGACAGCAAAATGCTTGAATCTAAAACATTAAAGGAAATTGGTAAAAAGTTAGGTACATTGTCAAGAAGTCACTTTTTTCATCATAACAGTAAATAAGAGCCTCATATCATCCATAACAAACTGTAGAATTAATATGGACAATTTCAATTTACTATTAATTAAATAAATAAAATTATAATTATTTTATTCACCAATACAATGTGGAAAATCTTCATCTTCAAATCCTGTAGTGTTCATGGATATATTCAAGGAATCAGGAACACCTTGGGATCCATGGTTGAAAAGTAATCCAGTCACTGGTAATTCTAAATTTTTAGCCTCTTGCTGCATCTAGACAAGACAGTGCAAGGTATTATAACAATTTTAATTTCTTATAAATTGCTTAAACAGCTTTACTTTAACAGCAAAATGCCTTTGAAAACAACAAATTCATTATTTTGTTAATATTTTCCCGATTCTTTTACATATAATAATAACTATAAAATGAAATTATACTGAGTAATTACTTAAATTACATTACCGGTAATTGAAGACAAAATTTTTGTACCTTTGGACTTGAAGCAACAATATCATTAACCTCCATCTTTTCCAATTCATTCTCATTACTATTTTCACATGGTTGATTCTCTTTATCTTTGCTCTCTATTATATTTTGGCCCTGTTGTATACTATTAGTATTAACATCTCTATCAGAATTATTTTCATAGGAAGATTTATCCTTGTTTTCAAAGAACTTTGATGTTATAATTTTATCATTATTTGGCTGCAAGTTTGATAATTTAAGTGATATAACATTAAAGAATAAATTGCATTTAGAGTAAGTATATAAATGAAATGTAAATCACAATGAACATACCATTTGCACCAATGAATTTTTGCCATACACAAATTGTGGTGATAAATCTAGATTGTGTTTCTTTAACATCATATCTTTAATTGTTGCAAAACTATCTTCACTTATTTTGCTTGTATTTAGTGTCTTTTCTTGCGATTCATTAATTTCTGTCTCAGATCTTACTATATCTTCTTCCATAGATTTTGATATTTTTTCATCATTAGTAATATTAAAGGAGACAGTTTTCTTTTCTTGAGTATTCTGTTCAATATAATTCAGAACTAAGTACATGTTCTATGTTCCGTTTGTTTGAAAAAATATAGACCTTTTACAATATTCTACTAAGATAAAAAGACCTAGATCTATGTTGACTAGACCAGATGCAATCGCGGATCGATACAAATAACTACATAGTTTCGGCCGCAGATATAACAAAAGGTAGTCAAGAACAATTAGTCTCTGAAATGTGTTTACGAAAAAAAGGTTGTACAAAGAGGAGGGCCTGGGACCACAGAGAGAATGGGACAAAGTAGTGTTGAAAAATACTTGGATAATATCCAAAAACTGAGATGGTGGAGCTACTGTATCCTCTTCATGTTTGTTTGTTGTTAAGTCTATTTCTTCAATTTCCTCAATTTCCAAAGATTTATTTGTCTGAATTAAGAAAAAAAAAATCAAATAAGAACATATTAACTTCTAAACACAAAATATGTATTAATAATTTTATTAACCTTATCTTGGAACTGGGAGTTACTAAATTTATCAGATATATCTTTTGATGTTATGAAACATGTTTCTTGGAGTTTACTAGGTTGTATTTTTTTTATAATTTCGTATGTATCATTTTTATTCAGCTTTATGTCTTCCAAGATGTTAATTATTTTTTTGTCTGCATATTGTTTATTTGCTAATCTTTTATCATCATTGCCAAAATGTACATTAATAGAAATATCGAAGTAAGATGAAATATAACATTCTTGAAAATTTTCTACGTCTTTGCATCTTTTACGAGAATTTTGTTCCAAATCAAATGATGTATAATCCCCTGTTCTCTTCATTGATGTTGTATTTTGTAAATCAACTTTTTTGATCTAAAAATATACAATATTATCATTAAAACCTATACATATTATTACAATATATAAAAAATATCTGTGTTTAAAAATGCCCAATTAATACAATTTACCTGTTCTAACTTAACACTAAGAATATCTAAATCATTATTTTGTAGATGCAATCTTGGCAACTGAAATAAAAATTATATAATTAACAATTTTCTTATTTCATTTATAAAATAAAGGCTAACAAGAATCTACTGTTATATTCTTTACTGACCGCAATAGCATCTTTATCAATATTCTTACTCAAATTACTCCAATTATCTTCCTCTGTTTTATCTTCATTAGCCATAGCTGCTTGCAAATTGTCATGTTTAGATACAGCTTGATCATTAAATGGCATTGAATTATTCTTACTTTTCTGTTCCTCTTTTAATAGCGATTCTAATTCATCAGAAACTTCCTTTATTTTGGTACTCAAATCATCAATGGCTTTAAGCGTTTTGGGTCGTATGTGGACAAAAAAATCTGCTAATTCAATGATGCGCGCTCTGTCTTCAGCTGCCAAATCATTTTTCTTTATTTTTATCTGACTTATTAATTGTTCAGATTCATTTACTAAAGAATTGATGTTTGCTTGAACTGTGAGAGTCTTATTTTTGGCTTCAATCAAGTTTTTAATACATGGAATACTTTCATATCTTTTCTTAGATGTAGACCACAAATTTTCGTACTTCTTTTTCCCAATTTTTGTACGCTCGAAAATATCAGCTTTTCGTTCTTTGCTTAATAAATATTCTTTCTTAAGCTCTATATTTCCAAATTTTATTGTCTCGAGGGCTATATTGTGGCTGTGTTTTAATTAAGTGTTATTTAAAGTAAGATAAAAAAATATACAATAATCAAATGAAAAATACAACAATCAAGAGTATTTTCTTTTTTGACTAAACATTAAATGAGGCCATGGGAACCATTGTGGTCTAATTCAGTCAAGTTTTTGAGTTCTATCTTAATCAGGCCAGTGCCACCTCAAATTGAGTTCAAAAACTAAAAACCTTAACAGCTTCTATGCTATCATCTAGTGAATATTCATTGCATCCCTCTTAGGCCATCCTACTTCTATTATTTTTTTCGACTTTGCCTATAAAAATCATCATAAACTCTATCAAGGACATAGCCAGGATTTTCTATAGGGAGTGGCAGGTCAAGTATATTGGGGAGGGGGAGGGAGGGACAGACGGCGACTATGTTGTATTAATCGTGGTTTTAATGAGTATTAAAACCAACCAAATAAAAATTAAAAATAAATGACAAGCATTAGATATTACTTTAGGAGGCATCTACGCGGTTCTTCACATATTTTTTAATATCTCATACAACGTCAACTTTTTGAAAATAATAGATTCAATTTTTTTTCTGCGACCAATCGGTCTTCCTCAGCTGCCCCTCTAGATATTGTAAAAATATTAGTTAGGCCACTATGGTTCTCATAACCTTTTAAAATTCCGTAGTGTAAAAATAGATTGTTTTTATGGATTTCGTGTTGTAACAGATACGAGCGCGACAATTTAATTCGGCTCGGCCATTTTGCCAAATTAATATGTATTAATTGATGATTATTGTATTAATTATATTTGAAAATGATACTTGTGGTCAAAATTTTGTATTGCCGCATTACTCTATTCTAATGTATAACTTATTTCAATTATGATTGTAATCCAAAATGGTGGCATTTCTATTTACCTATCGGTAATTCTAACATAAATATTGTATAGGAAAAAGTATTTAAAGTTGGTAAAATTTAATAATAAATCTTATTAATCTATGTACCGAACGTAAATTAACAAATTAATTTTAAACTTTTATACCTTTTTATTTCTTGTTCAGCCAATTGAATCTCTGTTTCCAATTTTAAATTACTGCTACTAATAAACTTGCATATTTCTTTTTGTCGATTACTTTGTTTCTTTAACTTATCGAATAAAAATGCTTGCGCTATAAACAGTGATAATCTTAATAATGTATAGGTATTACTTTTTTCTAAAAATCCATAATATAGAAGACAGGGATTTACTATATTTTTTGCTTACCTTTTATGCATTGACTGGATAAAATAATTTTTATTTGAGAATCAACTACTTCAGTAGAAATCTTTTCTAAAGCTTCAACATCGTTTGTTTTGGCCATTTTACTGTAACTAATTAATAGATGTATTAAGTAGAAATCCTTAGTATAAGGTTATGCAGGTAGCTCCCGGCTCCTCAGCACACATTCTATGAAAGGGCGGGAAACATGTTTTTTTTTTTAAAGCTACAAATTTAATATTCAGCCACCAAATTTTGTTGTCTACATAATTTTCTATTTAAAAAGATTTAGCTCTTTTAAACTATCCTAGTATTTCTTTCATAATTCGACGTAAAAGTGGAAAATTTTAAAAGGAATCATATGTTTAACGCCATTTTTTTATAAATAATCTAAACAATATTTATGATTGTGCATTAAATTTTCGTATCAAAGTGAGATTAGGCTTTTGATTAATGTGATATTACTTCCATAATAAAAATATGGGATCTACCTGTACACACAAAGGCTTCTTAAGAGTATATAACCGTTCTATTTGCCTTGAGGATTAAATATAGTTTGTATGTTTCATAATAACACATCATAATAAAACAAGTTGGGTGACATAACCTAACATATCAATTAAAAGATAAAATCTGTGCCATAAGACTTGTCAGATATCAATTTACGATTACACGGAATCTATCACGTTTGATTTCGATCATGATCAAATCACGATGTGGTAGGGTTTGAGGTACCTCAATTCCTCAGTTTACTTTTTATCTTAAAATACTATTTATTTTTTGCTCCTGGGAACATTTAGCTATATTTCTCTGTCTTATTTTCCTAGCCAAGAAAGTTGCTAAAATCATTTCTCCAAGTTAACAGTTTATGTTGAAAAGAAAAAAATAAAACAAATTAATTCAATACCTAAAATTTATTTAACAAAATAGTGTCATACAGTTATTCAAAATAACAGACGTAAATGATAATTTGCAATACAACCTAGCATCCTAATTAAACCAGGTACTTTCATAAATTTATCCCATAATAACATAAAAGAAACAATTACGAATGCGGCACGAAGGAATGTTGGCTAACGCTAATGGTCAATCATACATTCACCATTTCGTGTGCGCACCGCACTAGCTGTTTACACTGACCCAATTTGTGAAAGCTCTCGATTCTCGGATACATCGACGACGTTCGTCTCGCTCAAACACTCACTGGCAGTGTAAATATTAAACTAGCACCTTTACCCATAGACGGTTGCAAAAACACCTACACTTTACACTTTCGCCGACCACGTTTACGACCTTTAATACTGTTTGATTGCCACGTTACACAAATATATTTATAAAAACAGATTGAGAAAACATTTAAGATTACAATGAAATAGCGATTTATTACAAACAGTGCATTAAACATCAATTGCATACGTTAAACTTTCTATTAATAGTGTCTCCATATCTCTATTGGCATAAATTAATGCATTTTCTCTATAGGGTTTTTAATCTACTTTGGTTTCAATGACTGGGATCAGTTAGTAAACTGTAGGCTTACTCCAAATTTATTCAAATACCAGACAAGCGAGGTGGACGTGCACATAACGCGTAATCACAATAGGGATTCGTTATACAACACAACCGAAGGAATCTAAATGCAGAACAATGAAAAGGGAGACTTATGGTACAATGACGGCGACACAACAGTCAATATTTACAACAAATCTACACGCGAACATTCTACAATCAGGGAATGTCTACTCAATTTTAAGGTTATTCAACATTTGTACACAAATGAACCACCACTCAGAAAATCCAAAACATTACGGAACAAAAGCACGTCAATCTGGAATAACTTAAAGTAATACTTAAAATACAAGTTAAAATACCTACTGGGTCCCTTCAAAATTATAATATTTGTTTATTTATATTAAATTATTAATGTATTTTGTACCGCCAACATTCACTAAGTGCGACAACTACCGTGTGGTTACACAAAAAGAAAAGGAAATCGTATTACGTCTATACAGCGTGAGGTGGGCACATATGGTGCAAAGCGAAAAATACCCTGCGTTCATCCTTTTTATGTAAACACACAGTAATTCATTAATAATTTTCTACCTTTATTCAGATGTACATCAGTCGAACAGGTTAAAATTTTGAGGAAAATAGTCTCATTTGCAAATATTTCAACAACAATGAAGTTCACCAGCGGCGTCACCGAACGTACTCTCGACGGACCTCCCGACCCGACGCGGGCGTCGGCCCCGCACACCGCCATCACACTCGGAGTTCGACGCCGATCTCGCACACGAATCACAACACGACCGTTCTCAATCCGTCCCGAAAGATGTGACATTTCCTCGGAAGGTGCGCCGTCGCGGCTCATTAACTGTAGGGCTGCGGGAGCAGGATCTCCGTGAGCAGGCGTTTGAGGCTGTCGACGCCGGTGAGGAAGCCGCAGTCGGGCCCGTGGTGCGGCGTGTTGGTGGCCAGCGGCGACTCGGCCGCGGCGCCCGCGTACGCCGTGTGCGCGAAGTCGATCATGCGGATGTCGACGCGCTCCTCGGGCGGCGGGCTCCACGCGGCGCGCGCCCGCTTGCCGCTCGCCTCCGCCGGCGCCTCCGCCTCCGCCTCGCCCTCGCCGCGCCACGACTCGCTGCTTGTCGACGAGTACGCCATCCAGCTGTCCGCCGAGTCGGGGCTCGGCGGTCGGCGGCGCGGCGACGACGCGTCCGCCGACCCCTCCTCGCCCTCCTCGTACCCACCCATCGTTTCCTCCGAGTGAGGCGCGAAGGGCTCGCGGCCGGCGGGTCGCGCGTCCGACGAGATCTCGTCGTGCAAGGTGGACATGTCGAAGTGGCCAGGCGAGGGCGCGAGATCAGTGGAGCTGCTCGACGCGTCCGCGTCGTACTCGGACGTGGTTCCGCCGGCCACCTCCGCCGGGAGCCGGGCGGGCATCGGGTCGCCCTCGTACACTATTAACAGCGAGCTGAAATCGCAAAAAAAATGTCATTTTAATTATCGAGAACATACCACCGAATAAGTTGCAAAAAAATACTAATATGCAATCCCAGCGCACCAGTACAGACGAATAACTTTGATTTGCGTCCACCGCGCGGCGAACCATTCGTCGGTTCGTGGCAAATACTGAATTTAGAGTCTAAAGAACTTACTCGAACATATTTAAATTGTACAGAAGTATAGGCGCTAATACGGCTGTCTACATTTTAAACAACATATTTCGTACATATTGATCGGTCCTCGATGAATATCTAAATGTTCCGTTAGATATGTATGACCTGGTGAGATTGGTACGTGGGCAATAAGATAGAATGCAACACCAACCACGAGTAGAACCGGTAGCTGGTCTGCTTGGCGATGGCGCGGCGCAGCGCGTCGAGGTCGCGCAGCACGCGGCGCACGACGCGCGCGCGCAGCCCGCCGCCGCCTGCGAAGAAGTCGCGCAGCGCGTCGCGCAGCCCGCTCTCGGACAGCGCGCGGCCCCAGTACTTGTCGCGGCGTACGCACGCGCCCGTCTCTGGCACGTACACCTGCAACGAAATAAAATATCCTTATTACACGAATGCGTCGGGAGGGTAATGTTTTTAGAATGTATGTATATAAGAATTTCTATTTTTTGGCACGCGCTACAACCCAAACGACTTGACAGATTATTTGTGATATATGATATAATATTAGAATGGATAATATATAAACCAAAATTGTCATAGGAAAACAAAATTAGGAATCAAATTGTCATTGACACAGGATAATATAAAAATAAAAATAAACGAAAAATCCATCGATATATCTCAGTTTTACTTAAACTGAAATCTGTCTATAGACCTTGTTTTAGTAAAAACGTTTAGGGAAACGAAAATATTAGATCTCGTTTTTATTACAATATTGGTTCAAAAAGTAAATTTCTTAAATTTCATTATGCACAAAGATTATTTTTTGATGACAATGATAACACACCTGCATGCCGCAAAGCCTGACACCTAGCGATGCGGAGGTACTGGCGGCGCACTTCGCGATCTGCTTGGTGCGCTTTTCCGCGGACGCGTCGTCGCCGTGTTGCCGCGTGCCCATTTTCAGATCCAACACGCACGGCCGACGGTACGACGACGTTATGTTTTCCATCATCAGGAAATCTGCACGCAAACACACGTACGCGTAATGTAGACAAACGGTATATTTGCTGCGCGCAATGAGCCTGATACATTATAGTTATCTTCTGCGTAAGTATAAAATTCCAAGAAAATACTAATCGTTGGAGTAGTACAAGACTAGGTTACTTCGAAATTTCGAATAATAACGAAACAAACAAAATATTTAGTAAATTTTAAATTATAATTTGAAGTGGAAAGTAACATCTTACGTAACATGACTGGTAATTTTTTACACATGGAATGGAATCTATTTTATCGGTGACTGATCTAAAAGAAAAAACGAATTTGTACATTTACTTACATTGCTTATTTGAGTTGTCCATGTGAGCAATGCTCTTAAGCACTTCGCTTGCATTGCCATTTCGGTGCACTTTAAACCTGCAAGAAGAATGTCGAACATTGTAAAACGGTTCAGGGGACGCACACAACAGCTATGATCGACAGTGAAGGTGCTAATTGAAACACAGAGTTAGCGTTATGTGTTATATTGTTACATCGGAATCAAATTGTATCATTACCGCGATTGATTCCACGACGCAAGTCACATTCGGAGGCTCGCCGTGTGAATGGGTCGTGCATCGGTCACGCGTTAGTGGGATAGTCATGTAAGGATCGTATGAATTTATGGCGACGTCGGATGACCGGTCCGGCATACGTCAAACGGTCTGAAATATGATAAAGGACACATGACAAGTGTCGAGGAATGCGGGCGCGAGCTCGCGTCGCGGATACGCACTTGAACACGTCGTCACGCTTGCGCTTGCCGCCCAGCGACTGCTTGCGCCCGTTCTCGTCGCGGAAACATGGCGAGTAGCGCTTGTCCAATTTCGTGCTTCCAGTGTTTGAGGCCTGCATCACGCCTGAAACAAACGGCCTCATCATCAGCACTTGTATTCCCGCGCGCAAAAACTGGATACTCCACTAAACTCAAATAAAAACTTAACTTACAAATGAATTTCTATATTCGATTGTAAAGAGACAGATCACGTTATGTAGAACGAATTAAAAGAATATCTAGTTATTAGAGATTGCGTAATGTAGGTTAATTAGATTCATAGAAAACTCAAGACGCCCCTCTGGATGTCTAAACCCAGAGTTTCAATTCAATGTAGATATTTACAGGACGTCTAATGAGTTCACATTGTACAATAAATAATTATTAAAGAAATGTGAACTTACTATGGTGCAAGTTGGCAGCGTTAATTTTGATGAAAAGTGAAAATATAACGGGTACGTATTTTTAAAAGGGTTTGTATATCTTTTGTGTCAATGTAAATGTTTGATCATGTTCGTAGTTCGTGTTCGAAAGTGTTAAACTTTAATGAGTGTGTGTGTATGTGTTGGTATGTGAGTGTGTGGAGAGTGATGTGAATGTAGGTTTAAGTAAAGGTTTACAAACCCATAATGTAAAATTACCGCTAGGGCGCTATTAGGGGCGGTAGTGTGGGGTGCCGCCGGCGTCGCTCCGCCCGCCGCAGCGCCGCAGCCCTTGCGACAACAAGGAAACTAATATTTTGTTCCTGACCCCTGCCCGCTCCCGCACCCGCTCTCGCGCTCAAACCCGCCAGCCGCTTATACGCAGACCATCTTACGTCATGCCCTAATATGTATCTCATTTTTTTATGATTTATTTTTTTAAAGTCAATATGCCAAACATGATAATAGAATTTGCTGAAAATCCTTTGGCAAATCTTAAAAATTAGTTGTACAAAATAAAACACAACGATTACACAACGACAGCTTTCTAACAGAATAGCTTAGATCTTAGTAGTAAAATTATTTCTCAAAAAAAAAAAACTTGCACGATTTCACTCATTAATCTGACTAAGTTATGATCAATAAATTTGATGATTTTTATAAATCCAATGTTTCACATTTGTTCCGGGCTATGACAGTAAAACGATGGTCTCAAAGCGTAGTATCATAATTTCAAAATATATTAACCCTGGTAGCGTTGGATAGCACTTAAATTATTTAAAACCAAATTTGTAAACACTGAGTTACGTAAAAACTAACGCGTAAACCTAATTGTCATTAGTCTTTTTTCCAGAATACATGAAAGGCTTATAAGTGTAATATATAGTTATAAATATAAAAAATAATATAAAATACATTCTACAAATCGAATCTGCTATAAAAAGTACAGTGAACTTGAAGTAAAACAATATGTTCACAGGTTGCGGTCGGCGGGTTTGTGTATTCACCTTGCATAAGTCTCTCTCACAAGCAAAATACTCAAGTTGCAATGAAGGTCACGATCAGGTGAGCAATAAGGAAAGTTAATCAAATTATAATTTTCCATTTCCAATCGTAAATGCCGATATTCCTTTCACTACACGACGATAACGCACCATGGAAATATAACAAAATACCGTTCAAGTCGCGTATACATTAACGCGAACATTTATCTATGACGCAAACATATCGATCAAGCGATTAAAAATACACTTTTACCTCATTACAAGATACGCTACAATTCATAAATAACATACAAAAATATGAGTACCCATTATTCACATACGATAACTTCCTTACTGCTCTAAAATGCAATATCAAACAACAAATTTGAAGTCTATATAATAAAACGTACGTACAGAAAAATTACAATTTAATTATGATAAAAAAGTAACACAAATAAAAACAAAATGAATCGATGCAATGGATGATTATGATGCATTCAGCGATATCTTAAAAGCGTACCGAGCAAAACGTTTGTAACTTAAGGAAGCTTCGATGCTCACCTTTATATCTAGGGACGAAGCTCTGGATGTCTTCCGGAATGTTCTGGTAGAAATGCAGCTCGCGGATGTTCAGCGGCTTGATGACCGTGCTGTCGTTCAGCACGAGCAGCCGCGTGTGACCGCCCACCTGTATCATACGAATCGGTCAATACACTTCATGTGCCAACGAAGCGTTATACATACGATGAGCATTCTTAGAAATTAAACTAACACGTAAGTAAGCCACGTGTGATAAAGTTAAAACTTTTCAACATTTACTCGCTTAAATATATAAACAATATAATTACCATCTATCTAGTTTCTACCATTACCTATTTGTTTGCCATCCGTTGTTCTTCTAGAGACCGCGTTAAATTTTACTTGAGAAAACTTAATTCTAATACGCAATGTAAGAATTTCGTAAGTACATCACATAAAAACGCCGGATGTCCATTAAAATTAAAATATTCAAAATGTCACGCACACGGTAGATGTACATAAAAACAATATTCATGTCGTGACGAAATTTATTTACAAAACCTTATGAATCAAATAACGAACACGAGGTATTACTAATCCGTCCTTGTCTAAGTTTGTTGTTTTCGTAATTTTATCCGCTTATCGTCAAAATATAATGACTACGTTAACCGATAAGCAAATTCTAATATATCTCTATATCTAATAGTAACGCAAGGATTGCTTAGCGACAGATTGGTATAGCTCGAACCTACGGTACTTTTTTACTACACCTCGCATAGCCTATTGTTTGAATCATTCGCAGACGCATAAAACAGGTAAACGCATCGCAAAGTGAATACAATGCATTTTCTATCACACACATTCCAACTCACAATCACATCATACGAATATATTGTACGAATCATAGTCCGTTCTTGTCGATACGAGACAGTGTGAGCAGGATACATGTTTCAACATTCGATACAGTAAGCTGAGAAAGATAGACAACTTGGGAAAGGATTTACGTGCTACAAACTAAAGATCTCCAAGAGGAAAGGATGAATGTCAGCCCTACAACAAACAGGTGTGCAGATAACTTACTATCCCTGTATACTTAGAAAGACTAATACAAACGTATATACGAGTACTAAAGCACACGCTTCGAACAAGAACACAGAAATAGGTATGACGTTGGTCACGTTGCAATCGAACCAAGTTTTACCGAGTTTTAAAACTATTAGTCTAATATCGATCGACTGATTTGCTAGCAACCGTGAAGAAGGTTGGCATTACTGGTGCCGTTGACCCGCAGCAACAAAGTACGATGACGACATAAGCTCAGCGGGATCGTTCCGCGTTTCTAGTTCCGGTCAGGAAAAGAAAACAAGGTTGTTTTGGTGATAACGATCGCGGGCATTACAATCAAAATTTAAATATTCTACGTATTTTGTGTAAGTTTAGTTGGGGTAATAAAGAGCTGGGGTGAAATCAATCGACTGAAATTGTAACCGAATTAGGCCATCTTTATAAAAATTCGCTTTATAAAGCAAATACATAATTTTCGTGGCGTTATACATAAAGTTGCCAATTTTATAAAACTTGGTCAATTTAGTCTACGATATCGTATTGTAATATCGGTTTTACCCCTGCTCCAATATTACCCCAACTAACCATACTTATTATTCATTCTCGTGTCGCATATTAAACGTACATATGTTATGTATCGTAGTAAGTAGATATAAAAACCGTATGTTACGTTTAAAAATAGTAATTTAACATTACCTTCTCATACAGAAACAAAAATATAGGTCAAGATGTATTATGAGATGTAGGTCAAGTTACTGCATTAGAAAATTATTTAAAAAAAATAAAAATAAATACAAGGTGAGAGAGCGCTATTTTTACTAATTAACCAATATCTTAGGAACAGTTTACGTTGTTGTTGTAAAACAATATATACAACAATAAGCTGTGACGTAATACAATATAGTACGTCACTAGATATTAACACCATTACATCATTACCATTGTAATATACATACACTAAAGTAATTATAAATTAATTACTTGGATACTGAACCGCTCCGCGACGTGAAGTTTGGCCTTGCAGACCACCTTAATATTCTGCCAGTTCAAGAACTGTATATTTTTAATTAATATTTTTGAAGTGATAACTTCTTCAGACACGTTAGGCATTTTGGTATGAGGAAAAAGCACTGAACTCGCGTGACCCTCACGCTCAGATACATTTATCTGTATATGTGTGTAAATAAACATTTAAATAATAAAAAGTGTATTACTATATTAAAACGCCTATAAGAATAATTTCTCATAACACAACTTTCTAAAAATATATCTTCTCTCAACTCAAAATAATATTACAATACAAGCTAGTAAGAAATATCCACTCCACACACGTGCAGACTCTACGTCTAACAGTTTTTTTTAAAGGACAATTATTGTACTCGATATAAATCTTTTTCTTATGTATTTGTATCAGTTATTCTCAGATCAGTTATTCTAAGTCAATATGTTGATCATAGCATCACACAGTCATAAAACAGCTATCAGGGCGTTAAAAAGCTAATCCAAAACCAAACAAGAACAAAAATAGAGTAGACCGTATATCTGGCGTGAAAGAAAACCAAGGCCGTAATATTTCTTAACCCGTTACAAAAGTTAAAGGTGATTGTGCGTTTATTTTCTCAAGCCGCTAAGTCTACGTAGAAGATCGGTTTTTATTTACACTAACGCTTACAAGAAATAGCCTAATATACCGGTATTAATTCAAATAAAAGTTACTCCACACTGTTTAGTGTTCTTCAGCTCACACAGTGCATGCCGTGTATGTGATTTCAATATAACTACACATGCTAAACTTATACACCTACTTGAGAATTTGGTTCTGTAATTTTCATCCGTCTTATTGTATTTAGAGATATTTTCTTACCTTGATATTGGACGTCGGTATAAAAATAAAATGCTAAAACATGCTTAAAGCGCAGATTTTATAGACTTCGAAATATATTCTGTTTAATCGTAACCTTTAATAACAGTGTATTTATTCATAATTTTTTATCTTTTACAAAGGGCGGGCTAAATGCCTAGTGACATTTACGTGATGACATTTTGAAAAAATCTTTTGGGATTTGTTGACTACAAGACTATGTTCTATTGTTACCTTATTGACTAGGACCTTAACAATCGGGCATGGAAGAAAGAATAAGCGTAAACGACATACAAAAATGTTAAATTAAAATAATAGTGTATTTATTTTGTAACGATGCACAATGAACAGCTGTATCGACCATTAATACTGCACACAGTGGCCTGTTCAACTGGGCCATTGATTTAGAATCGATAGGCATAGATAATTCAGTAAGTTCTAGGAATAGCCACTTATTACATATTTTAATAAATAATTCAGAGAGTTCTACAATTTTCCAAGTCATTTAATATTTAAAATCTAAACGTAAATAACGTACAATGTTATTAATAGAATTGAAATTCAAAAATTAATAGAATCTGAACTAGTTGAAGATGTTGAAGGAAGAGACTTTACTGGACTGAACCTGATATTGACGTTTTTCATATAACAAAAGCCGATTGGAGCACAATCGAATGATAAAGCCGAATTTAAGATAGAACATAAAAATCGTAACAATAATGTCGCACGTCGAAACAAATTGAATGTTTACGATTTATCGATTTATTTTATCGTATCATTACATGATAAACATTAGAAAGCATAGAGAATCGTGAGATGTAAAATAATGTTGGAATAATTTAATTCAGGAGGGAACATAAAATACTTGTTACATAATAAGCCGCAGAGGAAAATCAAAAATACAGTCAACTATGTCACGTTCCACGTAATACGAAGAGCTTTACCTTCCAGAAAGCTATTAGTAATATAAGCTTTTCTTGAGCACAAACGATCTTTAAAAGATGAGTAAGGAGCTTATTATTCATAAAACTTTTGCTTTGAAATCGTTTTACGTGTATTTTTTAAATATGTATAATTGGTTTCAGTTCTTGAGAAGACACGTAACTATTCAATGTCAAGCTATAATTAACTCGACCAGCTGTAGTTTTTATGGGATAAGGTTGTTTAGGTGACCCTGTGTGCCATATCATTTTGTCTATGAATTTGTTAAAATAATTTTATAATACGAAATCTTACTTTACGCGTCTGTTATATAACCCAGAACAAGGAAATAGGTGAAAGCACCCACGTATTGAACTACAAAAAGTTAAAGGAAATAAAATGCCGTGGATTTTACATGCAGTTCACAAACATTTGTCACGAAATGCAAATAAAACAGCTGTTATATCTCAACTTATTCACAGAAACGTTGCTAGTTTTGAGTTGACAAAATTGGCATACCTCATAATATGATAACAACTACTAAAATTATTATTGTACACTAAACTAAATACTTCAATGTACTTTACCAACAGAGATAAAAATAGACAGAAATGTCTGAAACCATAAACCAATGGAGCTACACTAATAATGTACAATAACACCTCGTATTGGCGTTGGCAAATTGTATGATTCAACATGATCAAAATGCCATCGTCTAGTCACAAACACGCTCGCGATTTTGCAAATTCGACGCCCCCGGGAATATGAACTAATTAAGGCTCTAAAGAAAACATCGGGTGCCTCTCTTTGTATTGTCCCCGAATACAAAGTCCTCCTGATATTTTCTTAGATTGTTTGGAGGCTATAAAGAAATAGAGCTCAAAACTTTGATGCTCAAAACATGAACCTTTTAAAGATCTTTCCAAAGTACTTATAATTATAAAATAAAAGTAGCAAACATTCAACTGTAATCGCTGACGCTCATGAACATGAGTAAGAAGATACAAATAAATTTCTTGTATAACTGACTCTCCTTCCTTCCTTCTCCTTTTTAACTAAAACGCAACAGCGTGTTATGACATTGCTGTAAGCCAGAGGAAACAGCAACATGTACACTGTTGTTATGAGACAGAAATCGGTGTAGCGGTAGGGTCTCCGCAGTTCCTGATTTTAGATTCAGGGAATTGGGATCGGATGCTGAATGTAAGGACGTAAACTATATCCCGTGGTCGTCACGGCACGCTTGCACTTAACGCTTCGCTACTCTTGCTCGCCCATACCCAAGCTGTGGGGGTACAACGTCGTTGGGTTTTTGGCTACTTTCATCATAAATAACAGTGGTTTTAAAGGCGATAGACTCATTGTGACTTGATTCCGGACACATCACCGCCATACCCATTTGTATCTTATAATAACGGTGTTAAACCCCGCTGTATTCCGTTTTGAAGGGTGATTAACGAATGGTCATAACGGAGGCATACTTACCCTAAGCGTTTCAGCTCTCCTCATGGGTAGCAACAAATCTGACGTCAACTTCAAGACTAATTTTATCTGGGGTTGATTACAGACAGACCGTCCATGGGGGGCGTCACCAATAAGTATTCTCAAACGTTCTACCTAACGGTGACTGGCCACTGTTTTGTTACTAAAAATAAAGTAATATGGATAATACCTGATTGTGTAGTGGCAACACGTCCACCTCGTGGCCGTCGTCCGGCGAGAGCGTGTGCGCGGCGGCGGGCGGCTGGGCGCGCTTGCGCTCCACGCCTCGCCGCTCCGGCTCGCCCATACCCCAGCCGAGAGAGTACACCATCACTTCGGCCGAGCCACCGCCGCCGCTGTCCACCTGGGTAACAAACAAACGAATAATGTTAATATATCAGCTCGCCTTTTGTATTTTTGTAACCGAAAAACTACGAAAGGCGGTCGACGGATTGGATTCAAATTGGACAGCCTTTCATTTATTATAGTACACCAGCAGCTCCACTCGCTTCGGACACGTATGCTATGGTATTTTTTTGATACCTAAACTTAGCATACGGGCTACCTGCCGGAAAGAAGTCACCGTCGCCTATAGACATTTGCAACACCAGAGTCGCCAATGCATCGCCGGCTTTGAAGGAGAGCTTTTTTCGCGCCTTTTTTGAAGAACCCCATGTCATAGCGCTCCGGGAATACCTGGAGGAAATGGAAACTTGCACGTACGCGGCAAAAACGAACCGTGGAGGACTGCCACGGGTCCAGTTGGTGTGGATGGAACTTCATTCTCACAAAATTTCCCCTTTATAATAGTGATAATGAGTAATATTAGTAACATGTATGATAAGAAATAAGATTGTTTTGATACTATATATTCCGAAGTTCCTATCGAAATCCTATACTGAGTAGGTATTATTTTTAATGATGCCTTTTTTTGGTCACAGTGGCGTGACTATCCCTGAGGACAAAGTAGAAACTTTGTGGATAAGTATGTCTCCCTTGCAAAGCTGTGCATAATGTTTAATGCTTCTGTTATTGGGTAGAAATATCGGTGGTAGTGTCTCCACAGTTGAACCACAAAGGGTACTAATAGCTTTTAATATCGATTATACTAAATTTACATACATAATTTTTGTACGTATAATGTAGAGTGGAACAAAGGGCACACTCAATGCTACATTTCACATTGGTCGACCTTTAGGATAAGCAATCGATAGACAGACTAAATTAATTTTACCAAAAAATACAAAATCTATAAACAGAAATGACGTGTCGACCTTTGTTTAATATACCTAATACATAAGCAAAGACCTGTGAAAGCCTGAAATAAATTCAACATAAATACGTAATATACTATATGCTCCGTGGTGACGACATAGAGTAGTATGGCTCCCTAACATCGGAGGAAAAAAATAAGAAGATAGACAACAAGTCAGGTACCTTCCTACAAAGTTATTCATATACTGCGATCTCCAAAACGGTCAATCAAAAGTAACGACGGTGCGTGGTGCGATAAGAAGATGTCAATTGTCCACCATTACATTACTAAAGATGGATGAAATTACGTCAAATGTTTACCTTGACATCGTTTAGAACTCTCGCTTATTTCCAAAATAAAAGATTTTACCGAGTAGCAAAAAGGTTAATAGCATTTGTCTGGAAATAAATTTCCAGACATTTATCACTCAGCTATAAAATGTTGACGTTACATGGCGCCAAGCGGAACATTTTCAAATTCGTAATCTCGACATCCGCCCACAATATGTAAACGTAAAGTCAATAGTCCGTGTTTACCGTCCCGAATGTAGAATTAACCCACTTCTGTATGAATTTATTGTATTAGAGACTGTCAGGCCAAATAATTAAATAACGCATATATTTAATAAATGGTTACTAGCTTTAGTTGTTCACGTTTATGATTATTTATATATTTTTTATTTTAAATAATTGTAATAAAAAAGAATAAAAAAAACAATAAGCGCTAACATCAGCACGTTCAATAAATTAAAATATAATAAGTTTTATTTTACATTTTACAAGTAAACGGCGAGCATAAAAGATTAGTTAATTAATCCAACAATTCAATCTGATGCAACATTGCGTCAAGTTTGCACGATCAATAAATCTATTTAACCGTCTGCTCACTTACAATCTAACGATAATTTAGTTACGATAAAAGACAGTGAACCCCTGTCGAGCTGCAATTGTTATCAGTCACAGGCATAAATCGATAAATGGGGAGTTCAAGAACACGAGACGACAAAACAAAGTGAGCGTTTAAGTTGTCCAAAGCGGTACAAAAAGGGTTGTAGTCGCACAGAACTAGTTCCGCTCGGTTCGCCGGTCGTATTGGCGGGTCAGGGAACCGGGCCGGCAGGGCTGGTGACCGCCGCACTCTACCAGACCGACCGGTCACCGATTACAAAAAGCGCAGTTTTGTTTTGGCCCGCGGCGGTCACGTCTGCACGGCGAGGGCGCGATGTGAGAACAATCGGACAGCTCGTACCGATCTCAACACAACATCTGACTGCATGCATTTTATAACCAATGTCAAACTTATCTACCTAGAATTGTTTTTAGCATGAATTGCAACACAGTTAAAAAACTAATCACGAAGACAATAATTCCATATCATTACTTCTAAGAAAAGACATAGAAGGTTGGAATGGCAATAAAAATCATAATAATCGACTAAACAACACGTTATACCGCATATGCTATATTATAACATAATAACTATGTATATTATCTGTTGAGAATGAAATATTAATATCTCACTTTGGGTAACTATGACGTATACAAGACGCGCCTAACGTCTTGACATAACGCGAATTCGTCGCGTAGAGACTGTTGCGTCGGTCTACCAACGTTCACCGGCGAAATGTAGCGTCACCAAATTAGAAGCGAAGTTGGGAACGTATCCGCTCTGTTGAGATTTATTTATGTGACGCGCAGACTCCGCCCCTGCGTATCGTGCGCTGCCATTTCAGCAAACCAAAAGTCAACACGACAGCCAACGTCAAAACGGGGAACAACAAGAATAGAGCAAACAAAAATAAAACGCTGCAACAAGCTGTAAATAATATTTGTAATAATAACTTGGCACTGTTACATCCTAAACCCCATGACATAGTTGGTAAATATTATAAACATATAACTATTCAAACTTTGCACATAATACACAATAACAAGTATTTGAAGAAACGCGTTCCCTATGACGATGTTTACAAAGTGCGTGTCAAATTAAATTTTAGCATAAATCACATTTACTAAATATGTACGCATTATCTCTAGGCCTTGAAGTCACTGATAAGAAAGCATGAAACATTGCAAAAACATTAGGTTGCTTTTGACAAATACAAACAAGTAGATGACAACTTGGCAGTATAATATTGATATTTTACTGAGAAGCGTGTAAATGTTTGAAAATTGATGATAATGAGGTCACGAATGTTGGAGAGGCACCCCGAACCGGTTCTGAGAGGACTGTCCGCGTGACGTTTCCACATAGATGTACAATTAAATTTATCTACCAGCTAATTATGACTAGAAGCACAGTTACTATTACGAGAAATTACGCAAGACAATTGTGTTAATACAGTGCAATAGAGAAATAACTTCAATATTTATTGAAGTCAGTTTAACACTGTTTGTTACATACAAGTTTATTACTGAATGGCATATACTAATAATATGTAGGACACACAAGAATATACCTATTTTCACATATACATCAAATAGGCGCAGTAGGGCAATATGTCAAACTTCACGATTGTATATATCCATATACCTACAATGACACACATTTGTGTACATACTTATTTACGTGCAATTGACGATGTTAGTAGGTACCAAATGCTCAAACAAATAGAGGCGCAGAACAATAAATTGAACGCAGATAAGAGAACAAAGGATTTAACTTTAACAACACGCTCTCTATTGGTATACAAGTGTTGTCAATATTATAATTATTATACGTATAGATTATAACCACTTAAACCAATTGAGGGGTCTACGATCTACAGCACTTAAGGAAATCGTAAGCGAAATGTTGGATATAATTGAAACCTATGAGTGTGCGTGATACAAAATCAAGCACTATTGAGTGCACACAATATGCACGTGTATGATTATAATCCTATAGAAGCCCAGACCACAATGGTAAACCAATTAAAGGTATTGCTGGTGGATTAATTGAGCTATACAATATAATTCTTGTAACTCCAAAAGTAAGTGGGTAAAATACCTACTTCACGCGCTTACATAACGTATGTAGTTATGTCAGCTTATACAAGTACACGTATGTAGTTATGCCAGGTTTTCCCTTAAATTTCGCGTTAAACACGTTATTAGTCGTAAAATATTCCAGTATTTTTAAAAATATTTAAACGAATATAAAGTATCGAAAATATAAATTAATAGTAAGAGAACTACGAAAATTAGAATTAGTTTTATTACATTTATCTTACAATAAAAAAGATGTACCGACGTCAATGTAGGCAGGAGTTTAATACAAATTTTCCCTTCGCCTAACAATTGTAGCGGTCCGGATGTTGTTGTCAAAGACCACGTCGATCATCTTGGCAAAGATAATGGGAGGTGTGCCATCGGCTTTCGTATTCGCGCTTAGTGACGGTGTAACAATGAAAAGACGTAGTTTTTTTTTTTTAACGGAAAGAATATTTCTGTCTTGTATACCTACATATTCGAACGAAGACTAGCACTATATAATTATATATTCTCCATACACATTATTAACGTCACTGCTTTTTTATACAATACTAGCTGCGCCCCACGGTTTCACCCGTGTATTAGTTACTACAAAGAAAAGTAATTTATGTATTTATTTGGATAAGAATAAATATTATATCCATAAAAACAACTTAGCAAATAATGCACTATTTTGGAAGAAATTTGGTTAGCATATAAATGGGTACAGTGAGTTTACCTGAAAAGGTAGACATATGCTGTCGCTGACTTTTTTTTAGAACTTTTAAAGGCGATCAATTCTGTCATGATATATAGCCTATAGCCTTCCTCGATAAATGGGCTATCTAACATCGAAAGAATTTTCAAATCGGACCAGTAGTTCCTGAGATTAGCGCGTTTAAACAAACAAACAAACAAACTCTTGAGCTTTTTAATATTAGTATAGATTTTCATAAATTTTGATAAATACCATATTTTATTTGTACCTAAACAATCCGTTAGTATAAATTTACCTACAATAATATGCCGATTGAAAATAATGCCTTCCCCTGAACATGAAATATTTAAAACACGTCTCAAAAACACTAAAAGTATAATAATAAATAAATGCATTAGTTATAAATGACAATGAATGATTAATGAATTTGACGACCCGCGTGGCGGAGCGGTCACCATACCAGTCTAACACGCAGTGGGTCCCGGGTTCGATCCCCGGCCAGACAGACATCTGAATGATGAGTTTAGATTTCTGTTCTGGGTCTGGGTGTTTATATATTCGTCTTTGTGTGTCCATGGCACCCACTGTGGGGCTATGAGTGTAGAAAGCGTGTTTTTTTTTATAGATTTATTATTCATTCAAAATAATTCATTAATAAAACCTATAAAAATTAATTTGATTAGTGTTGTAATGCAGCCCGTTGCACAGGCACATTGTACTTTTTTTAATAAGATTTTTTTTTATTTACATATTGTCAGTATTACAGTTTTAACATTTCAATATTAAAGTAAAAATGTTCTTACGCTTTCCATATTAAGGTCACTCAATTCATACGCGTTATGCATTAGTTTATCAGTGTTATGAGGAAATTTTGCACGTTCTCATAACAACTGTCTCCGTGTCGATATAATAATCAAATTACATATCAGAGATGACCGTTATTTGTCTTTGGGTGCTTTGGTACGCGAAGGAAGAGGTAGGCGTTTGACGTTGAGTTAACAGGAAGCGTTATTGAACACCCGCTAGTACTGACCGCGTATAATCTTCTTATTAATATTATAAATGTGAGTGTTTGTGAGGATGTTTGTATGTTATTCTTTCACACAAAAACTACTGATTGGATTTAGATGAAATTTGACACACATATTGTTTATAGCCTGGATTAACATATGGGATACATTTTACCGTGGTATTACCCAAGTGGGCAGAGCCGTGGGAAAAAACGTAATATTGTAAGTCACGCATTTTAACAATTATGTTCAAAACTATGAAATTATCGTTTCTAAACAAATACATTGCCATAAGCCTGAGGCTTATCCAGCAGTGGGCTTTTAAGCGCTGACGAACGGATAGATTCAAACGTAAGGTAATAAAACTACTTTATCTCTTACTGCGAAGAACTCAACATGATTTTAAGTGATGTCATAAAAACCCAGTTATTTTAATAAAGTAGGTAATAATACAAACTAAATATATCTTGGCGCCTAATCAAAATATTAAACTGGAATTTTGAGTTGTGTGACAGTTCTTTGATGATGCTACGGATATTTGTCAGTAATTTAAAACTTCACACTTAGTTTGTTTTTTCTGTAGAGCATTGAAAAATGTCACGTTGAATACTAACAATATATTCGCTCTACTATATAATTTCATTACTCTTTTGTAAGATTGAACGAGTGTGCACTCCACCCGATGGTAAGTGGCCACTGTTGCCCATGGATATCAGCAACTACATACGGAACAGGGGATTTTTATATCAGACCGAAGTAGCAAACGAGCATGCAGTCCACCTGATGTAGGGGTTCTATCTGAAGTCAATTACAGATGCGTTGCCACTCCCAAAGACTAAGATGGTCACCTCATATGAATGTGAACCGGTAACCACCAAAACGCAGAAACTGCATCACGCTAGAAAAAATTGTGGCGGTACCACCCCGGTCGAAATACACTGGTTCTATCAACTGGTAAAAATAATGTAACATTGAAAATTTAGACATAAATCTACAATGTTTAGACATATGTATGTATATGTATTTTACCAGCCGAATTCCCCACTATGTTCAGATTGGTCATATCACAATAATGAAGTGCCGTTTCGTATCGGTTGTGAATGGCACCACTTCTTCTTTAGTGGATGTAGGAAAACCAAAAGATGGGCAGGAGCGGTTTCCTAATCGGTCATCTACATACATCAACACTCACTGAGGTCACATACACTTATTCCATACGCGGTGAAAACTCCCATTAACAGAGCTGATTGATCGATGTATATCAATAAAATTATGACTCGACATCAGGGATTATTTTAGCCAAGAGACCCCTAAAAATGCTATCACTAGTTTATTTTCTATTGTTACAAAATATTTACTACAACAAAACTTTGCTCGGTTGTCGGTTCCCATAGCGCTCGACGTGGACCACTTTGGAAGTCTGTGCTCTACATATATAAAAAATTCCAGTGCATGATGTGCAGCGAAAACTAACGACGGAAGCCTTGAGTTGTCCACGAGACGGCAATTAAAATTGTGTAAACCTATAAACATATTTACCAACTACTCGTAATTACGACGGCGATTACAATAAACGAGACAGAAACGAGATAAATCATGATCAGGAATGATTTTAATTAAATAACTTATCGACAATAAAGTAGTATTCGTAAAAGATAATACATGGTAATAAATGATTATGAATTAATTAAAACTCATAAATGTAAAATAAATGATGTGATATCGTATAATAGTAATAAGCAGTTATTGATACTGGTTACAATTAACGGAATACCGTTGGTGGTCTATCCGACTAATAAGTCGCAGTGACCACCTGAATTAGAACCAACCACACCAACAAATAACATTACTCATGGAACTATATAAAGTTAAAGCGATATTATGTACTTTATGAAACAAAGATATGAATCAAGACAATAAAATACATCATAGAACACAGGTCTACTTATTTTGCAACTTATAGGTTACAATTGCAAAATTGAATACGTATATAATTGCGCTATTTATATACTGGAGGGAATTCAAAAGAAATTAGTATCTATAATGAAAATAAAGTTGCGAAAGGTGTGTACCTTTCGCTATTTAATTTTCTTTCAATCCATATTAATTAATGGCATACTATATGACTGTATATTGTTACGCTATTTCGGGAGGCACTAAAGCCATATCAATGCAACAGTGCGGGAGTATCCTAGGCAAAGCACCGGGTAGTAAATTTAGGTTAACATCAGGTCAGTAGGTCGGGAGCGGCCACAACTGGCATGTGCGCTCCTGGCTGGTGTAGCTCGATCTATTCCCCGAAATATTATAATAGATCACCAAACGAACATGTCTGATGAATCACGACTTCGTATACATACACGTATCACAATTTTTTTCAGCTGACAGTTTTTGAAAAACATTGATTGTTGAGTAATATCGTAAATTTTATTTAATGATGCTGGGAATGTAATCTACACCAAATAAGTGAATATTTACATAACTATACATAAGTTAAAATGTTTTCTAGTTCCATGCCAGCCCTAAGATAGGATAGACATAAAGACTAATGATCTAAAACAAATATATCTATAATAAATATATTGAAAGGCCGGGGATTGATTTGGCCCGGAACCATTTCTGCGATATACTTGTACGGTGACATGGCAAGCCTAATCTACTAATTAACAATACAATTTGTTAAATACAATTTGTTCGGTTATCAACAAGTTTTAATAACGTAAAACATTGCAAGTTTGTGACGAGGTTATCGCATACATTAAAACCGGTTCCAATTAGGTAAAGGTTCAACGAGTATTTAGGTGAGACGTTAATTATTCATTATTTTAAATTAGACACAACGTAGGAAGCAAAATACTGATAACGTACTTGGTATAGGCACAGATACTTGGTATCATCGTAATTAGTGTTTAATAAAATAAATCAAATTATATAATTTGTTTTTTTTTTTTTTACTAAAACTTGAATTCAATACAACATACCAACACCAACGGGGTTTTCATTGATTCGCATGACATAGCTCAAAATCATAAATTCAGCAACACGCGTGACATTTCTACTTAAATGTTATAATATACTAGTAGTTCCTGAGATTAGCGCGTTCAAACAAACAAACAAACTCTTCAGCTTTATAATATTAGTATAGATTACATACTTCGTTTTATTAAGTTGTATCGCATTTACCCAACAAATTTAATTTAGATATTGTATTTTCAAAATTGTAAAAAATATATGTTTTATTATTGCGACCATATAAACTTAAAAAAACAACATAATGCATAAGGGTAACTCAATTTTAGAATACAATTTTTAACACGTTTTGTTGATTTCGTGTCATTTATGCATAACGACGGATAAATCATGTCAACTCGTCTGACACCTACTCGTATATAAAGATAGTAAATTTTATGCATGTAAAATGAGTCTACCAAAATACATAAACACTACGCCTAATTTTTGTCACGTGTTAGTAAAACGTAAACGAATGACGTTTTAGACAGTGAAATATATATTTCTCAAAATAATTTTGATATATTCATTACATAATAACATATTTTTTGCGCCGTTCCTTTCTCATAGCTACCTACCTCTATTTCTACTTCATACCTACTCAAAAACAATTCTGGTGAATTAAATTTGTTACGATGTTTTGTTTGTTTTGATTTACTAACATCACGCGATAAAGCACACCTTTTTCAGGCGGTGCAATAATCATCGTCACTGAAAATTCGTATGCCAGCTAGTTAGCAACCCAACAATCCGGAGATGAACGCCCGCCAACACTGAATCATCCTTTTCATTCAAAGGAATGAATGATCGTAGTTGATATAAATAAAGAAAATCCCAGTGAATCCCAATGAATAATTTGACAATAATGTTTAAAGAACAAACAGGATGGAATACAGCGATCAGCTGTTCTACATTCCACTGTTTATTTTAAGAGCGCAGCGGTTCACATCGGTGTTGATACTTCCGAGTACCGAGTTAAACAGTAATGAGATTAAGGCAATGCTGACGTATAGTGTAAACTTTACCTTGAGCTTGACCCAATTAATAATGACCAAATAAAAACGCGATAATAACCAACGCGCAAACAATTACATAACCCAAAGCAGGTGCCACATCCATTCATACTAGTACAATTAACTTATCCTAAAAATTATCTTTCTAGGAATCAATCTCAATGACTAATGCGAATGTAGAAAATAGAACGAAAATAAATTTTTTCGTTGATGCAGTCATTTACTGTATAGTATTTGAGTCATCGTGAATAAAACATCTATTTACAAATTAAGCTTAACAATAGCGATACATTAACGAAAATTAATTACTAAGCTCAAAAACGAATTCCACGAACTGAAACATATATTCCGTACTTTTTTATTTATAAAAAAGCACATTGTAACACTGAAATATAATTACGAAATAAATATAATTGCATACATTCTGTGAATTAGTTTCAGTTTTATATGACTCTACGGTCACATGTCGAGCATGTGCCTACGGTGTGAGCCAATTAATGAGTGCCAGCGTTAATTACTTTATAAACGAGAATATCGCTGTAGGACTTATTGGTATAATACAGCAACAAGCAGTAGAAATTTGCCTTGCTAACATGTCTGATAACGTATGCACATAATCAATTGGAGCGCTAACATTTTCCAGAAAACAAACAACAATAAACAAGCTACTGTCCTCGGGGACCACTAACGATATTAACATCACATTTAATGTACATACATCCGGAAATGCAACATGCAATAACCATTACCAACTTGAAGCCCCACGGTTACGACAGCTAAGCGGAACAAAACATCTCGTGTTCAAAATGGAATTTTCCGTCAAGATTTCTAGAGAACCACGGACGCCTGCGACTTGCGACATAACGCAGCGCTGCGCGCGCGCAGGTCGAGGCTCACGTCGCCACTTTCACTGCATACGTCTTAGTTGTTGTCGTACTACTACATTATATAGCCTATACCATAACAATCTCACACTTTCGTCTACACCTTCGTTGAAACGACTTTTTACTCCAAATTGCAACAACTCTTCGAGACCGATTTGGAATTGTCTTAACCGTAAAAACCAATTGTGTATCTTCAACTTGGTACAATATTCACATAATATGTCACTTACATTAAAGTATTATTACCGTTCCTGCATGCCAGTGTAAATCGTTATGGAGTAATTTATTGTAAAGTGGGCAATAAACAATAATAGATCCCTGTTGCTCTAACATGTAGAGCTCTTCAGTCAGTTCATTTCATTTAAATTAACATGGTTAAAGTAAACCATTGTATGTGCGCATGATAATGAACGATCTCTATTTTTTTTATATGCTTACACCTAACGATAAGGCATACGGGCTACCTGATGGAAAGTAGAACCACCTATGGACATTTGCAACACCAGAGGAGTCACCAATGCATCGCCGGCTTTGAAGGAGAGCTCTTTTAGCATCTTTTTTGAAGGTTTTTGTAAAGTTTACTAAAATAATAAGCAGTCTTAACAGTCGGTTACATATTTACGTGTAACTGATTGTTACTGTTCTGTTTTAGGGATATACACAAAATTTTAAACAGTCTCAAGAATACGTAAAGCATTTTACAAAATAATAACCGTGCCCTGGTGTTATACGATATTAATAAATATATATATATATATATACAATATGACACACTGATTTGTATTATAAAGAACAACAATGTGGTATTATGCCTAACGATGTCAGACATGTTATATTTATATGCGGCCATATTTAGATAGGCAAAACCAGCATAACAGTGTTGTTATTATATAAAATAAGTTTTTTTTTATAAAAAAAAAGCAAATTGCTGTATAAATCACGCAACC
>MOOZ01000455.1:783269-805175 GCA_002930495.1 Cecropterus lyciades | reverse complement strand
TTCAAACCAGTATAATGCAATGCTCACCGCTACTGTTATTCGGCAGATATATGTAGGTACGGAGTAAGTGTTTTACGGAATTGAACCACAAAGTGTTTAATACCACCTCTAAACTTTTTTTTATTCACCAATACAATACATATACTATACGACCCACGTGGTGGAGCGGTCACCATACAGGTCTGACACGCGGTGGGTCCCGGGCTCGATCCCCGGCCAGACAGACATCTGAATGATAAGTTTAGATTTTGTTCTGGGTCTGAGTGTTTGTGTATTCGTCTTTATGTGTCCATGGCACCCACGACACAGGAGAAAATCCTACTGTGTGGCTATGGGTGTAGAAAGCGTTTATATATATCCCACTGCTGGGCACAGATCCAAGTGTGAATTTTTCATAATTTTTAGTACTCCCAGGCACCTAGATTTTCTCACGTTTTCATTCATCGTTAAAACAAGTGATAATTATTTTTTCAAGCCTCAAAACATTAGGTGCAAAGTTTAAAAGGTCTGAAATTAGAATTCCGGACTAAACTACTAAACTATTTTTGACCACTGTTACTAAATTGTGACATTGAAAAGTAAAATATCTTAATATTGTGTACCTTAACATAGGTACGGATATAACACAAGAGACCACCAGTTAAGCATACTTTTAAAAATATTTAATTCAATTAAAAATATAAAAATTGCATAACGCGACCTACATAAATCTGATACATCTAGGAAATTGCTGGAAGAAGTTATTATGAAAAGATTATACAACGCAACATGTAGAGCTTGGTGAAAAATGTAGGACAAGTAGCAATTGGCCTATTTCCATACCCCAGGGATATATACTAACATCAAGAAATAGATATTAAAGTTAATTAATCTTTATTACGCAGTTTTGTCCTACACATACTTATAATTATAAACCTTTATTATGTCGTCAACCCATTATTTTTCCACTGCTGGGCATGGGTCTTCTCTCAGAATGAAAGTGATTAAGGTCGTAGTCCACCGCGCTGGCCAAGTGCTTATTGGCAAAAACCTGGTGTGTAGGTTTCCTCACGATGATTTCTTTCAGCGTAAAGCAGTGATCATTATTTTTTAAAACGCACATCATTAAAAAAATCAGAGGTGCGTGCCTGGGATTCGAAACTCGGACCTACGATTGAGAGGCCGAGTTTCAACCATTAAGCTATAACTGCCTTATTTACAGTAAAATAACAATAAATTAAAAATTATTATTTATTATTATTTACAGAATATTCCAAAATTACTCACTGTAAAAAATCTAAGTTTCCTTTATTCAACTGAATCGTTGAAATACATGTCATAATAACTGTTTAAATATCGTAGCTATATCAGTGATTTTTTTTTCTTACGACTTTTAATTTGTCTTAATCTAACAAGTCCATCTCGATATAGATCTATCAAAAAATATGATTAAAATCCTTATCTGCGATAACAATTGGCAAAATAAGGTTATTAACGATACTAAGAACGACAAAAAATTGCTTATTTTTTAATTATGTTGTAAAGCATTTTAAAAGCAAGATCAACTCAGCAGGATATAACAAGAGACGTTGATAAAGTTATCAGTCTTATTATATTTTTGTCGAAACAATTGACACGTGTAAGACACACTTTATAATGTGTTGAATTATTTAATTAAATTATTAAAGTTGAACTTTGGCTAGCGGAGTATGGCTATGTTTCAGTAGAGTTTAAAAAAAGGTAACAATAAATTGCGGTAGGTACCTCAAGATACGGAACGTAAATATATGGTCATTTTATTAAGTTAAATTCAGTAGTTTTTGTTTGATCCGACTTCAAACACAAAGACAGACAATAAACTTAAAAATAAAGAAATGTCTTATTCTCAGCCCTTCAAACCATATTTTTTGCAAATATATGCGATGTAAAGACACGCGGAACTTTCATTTTAATATTTATAAAAATCGTCTTGTTTTGTAAGAGTCTATTTGATCAATAAAACATTTTTCGTTTTCAATAAAACATTTTTCATTTTCATATTGCGTGGTCTTGAAACTTAATAGGAAATCTTGCTCAAACTATGAAAGTATAAGATAGAAATGCAGGCCAAATGTTACGTGATGTATGCCGCATATTGAACGTCTGTGCATAAAACTCCTTTACAATTTTTAATTCACTTTACAAATTCATTCGGAATTCCAAGGTCATAAAGTTCTGACACTTTCCTATAATCCAAAACCTTAGCTAACACACAATATATAGAATGAAAACCAGCGTGGCACAACGGGCACCATGCCGGTCTGAAATACAGAATCCCCGTACAGGCCGACATTTAAGTTCTTGCTCCGGGTCTGCCTTTATATGTATCCATAACACCTACTGTATAGGGCATAATACCATTACTTGGCCGTAAGGATAACAAAGCTATTTACTGTATAAAAATATTTTCCTGCAATTCAACACTCATAAGATAAAAGTTAAAAATAGCAATTACAACAGAAAACAAAATATAATCAGCAGGATACTGATATTATTAATCCAGTTACGATTATAACATACATTGAAAATGTCCGATTTGTACTTTTCACGTTATCGGTCGATTTGTTATTTATAAATGAAAATATCTAATGTTATCACGAATCAAATCTTGATTGTACATTTCTTAATACTTATTATCTTGATTGATGCGACCGATGGCGATTACCATCTAGAATATGACACGTAATTTGAAACATACTAGCACTATTTTTTACGATATATCTTTGATGTCAGACCTAAAAAGTATTAAATCCCAAAGCCTAAAGGACCTTAGTTATTTATGTAAGTCATGAATATGATCATATTTTTACGTATTTCGTCATAAATAACAAGACAAATAAAAACAAAAATAAATGGGAATACAAAATAAATACAAAATTATTACGTTAAATAATAAATATGCCCGTACGACTTAAGATTTGTCGTATATGTAAACAGAAGTTAAATAAAAAACCTATAAATAAAAAGATCATTTGAATCGTACAAAAATATAAAAATAGAATTAATAAACTTTTCCTTTTTTTATATTCTGCGCCAAATTTAGATCCCAAAATTCATTTACCTCTTGGAAATCAGTATGGAGCGTCGTCTGGTCGGTAAATGCGACTTCCGCGGAATGAGCGGTAGGCAGGGACGTGCGGCGCGCACCGGAGACCAACATGATGTACATCAACACCACGCCGACCACCGCCACCGAAGCCCGTACTGTCTGCCACTCCGCTCTATGCACTGCATAGATTACAACTGATAAGATAACGCACGAGTCCTTTGTGCTGTAGTGCAATTGTGTACGCCGAGAGCGTAATCCATGCACGTATTAATAGATCATTGATTGATGTTTCTATTAATACGAAATGTGATATGCGCAAAACTCAATATATTCTGCCTCCCACGACATAAACTGATAATGCCGTACTGCATCATGTCGTTGGAAAACACTTTGATAAAATAGTTTGCGCAGTCATGCAGTCTCAGTATAATAAACACATACGCAAAATTGTAGTATTTTACTGTAGTAATGTGCTCCAAAATACCAGTTCCGCCCCACGCTTCACATGAATAATGTTTAAAATGTACCAATATATGAATAAAAAAAAAACAATAAATTCACATAAATTGTGTTCATAATAATTTTTTTATGTTTTTAAGACCAATTTAAGGTCCTGTTCCATAAAATTGTTACATAATATTAGATACTCTCAGAATAACTCTCAAATTGAGTAAAGTTTTAGCGATGTCAATAAAGGTTAGTAGGTTACGGCAAACGTAAAATCTGAAAAGTAGAAACTATTGACTCAGGGTTTTATTTATATCCATAAGTATCGAAAATACGTCAGGTTATAATTTTAGATACGAAATGCGACCGGAATCGACTCAGGAGCACCTAAAAATACCAAAATAATGAACCCGAATTGCAAACACGTTGACCGCTCAAATATTTGCATTACCGTTTCACAGTTTGTCACTCAACGCCAAGGAAACAATTGGGTGGTTAATTCAGAAAATATTATTTTTACAATGAAGTACACTATGTGCACTGATTACAACAGTAATCCTAACAACACCTGATAAAGATAATGCCGTGGGACTTGGATTATGAGGAGTAAAATTCCATTATAAATCACAGGCCGATTACAAAGACAAACCCATGCTAAATAGAGTCGACGTAATACCATGTACATATTGATGTACTATGCAGCTTTATAACCTGAGAGAGATTACCTCGTGGTTCGTTACACTAATAATTTATTTTACTAAGAGGATTATGTGAACCACGTCAGTATAATCAGTATCAGCGAAATATAATCCAAATTATAATTGACCTTCACCTTATCGACGCTAAAATAAAGAATAGCGCGCGTAAGCCTAGCCCTTATCTGTCCGATTCGACAACACTGACTGAATAACAGTTCAAATCAGCGTTCAAAATCGTCCATACATATGCCTACATATATTTTTCATTATATTTTTAAGACAAAATAAAAAGCTGGTCAATAGCTTTCAAATATGAAAAAAAATCGGTTCACAAAGAAACAGAGAAAACATTTTCTTCCAGACATGAATACCTCAGAAATTATTACACTACTTAATGTCTGTATTTACAAAAACACATCTGAAATGTTAATAACTGATAATAACAATCAGCGAAAACATACTTACGACTACACATATTTATGCATCCCATTGGGTAACAATATTGAAGAATTTTCCCAAATAAAGCTGGCGACGAGCCATATCGATCGTTCTAGTGCTAAATAAAGTATGTCCACGTTGTTAGTCCAATGTTAGACCACGAACGAAGGTTACACCATAACGAGGTATTCACAACTTCCTTTTGGACTGTATACCTACTCGACTTCATATTTACCCGTGGTTGTTTTACCTGACTGCGTCAGAAGGAGGGTAATGTTTTTTGTTTGTACGTATGTATGTCCATTTCTAGCGCTACAACCCATCAGCTAGACGGATTGTGACGGATGACATATGTGACATAGGCTGTATATAGGAGAAAAAGGGGGAGAGCGATGACTTTTATTATCACGTATACACGTATACATCAATATTCGTATATATATATATATAATATTTGTACTTCACTATTTTGAAGAAAACTCTTATAAAGCGTTAAATATCATTATGAACAAAAAAATCGTTTCAAGCTAGTTTTGTGTTTAAAGATTTTAACAATGTTAGTTGTTTATTAATTTGTTTTATCATAGTTTTAACTGGAGCCTTCATAATAGCCTACGGGTAGTTCAATTAAAATAAGTAGGCGCCTCTGTTGTTATTAGGTACTTAATTTTCCATTTCCACTGAAATTCTCTGCATCTCTGGGTCGTTGAACTAAGACATAATTATACATTGATTTCAATAAACGTGTACGATATATTTTAGTGCATTCCATTCGTAAAAGTAACTCAGGATAAACACAACAAGCGTAAAATTGAAATAAAATCAACACGACAGCGTTCAAGGTTCCATTATTTTAACCACGGTCTTGCTCCGAAGATTGCCTTTCATCAGTAACTCTCCCGTTTTTATTAATAACATACTTCAAATACTTGCACGGCATATTTCAGCAAACAACAGCATTCGACCTTCTATTCATAAATACACTTATTATGAATTTCTGTTTATTTTACGCAAAAATGGTGGCGTTTAAGATATTTTAGTAAACGAGATGCAATTTTTTAAAATGTTCGCGTATACGCATTAGAACAGAGTGGTGGAGAACTTTCTAGGCCTCCTACAGTTGCGGGAAGAGAACCGTGCACAGCAGTAGACCAGTGGTCAAGAAGGTTGCAGCCATTCAAATTCAAATATTTTTCATCTTTATCATCACTAATATTAAAGGTAAGATTTTTCTCTTAATATTCTAATTTCCCATGTTGTTGAAACGAAATCTGTTTCGGTGCAATAACGATATTATTTTATGAAACGAAGTATTTTTGGTTAATATAAGCTAGTTTCTATTTTCAGCACGGTCAAAAATCCTTTGAGCTACTTTATCAAAGCTAATAAACGATAATACAATGTTTGGTTCAACGATATCTACATAACATTGCCTTTGAAACGTTTCACGTCGACTTTTCGATTACAGAGCTTTGTTATACCCTGAGTAAGCTAGAAATGATAAAATACTTTTAAATGTTTAATTAACTCAAAATAAACTGTTGCATGAATGCGAACACTCGTGAAAAGGAAACATACGAGTACATAGTTCCTCAGACATTTGTTTAAATCCATATCCGATGGAACAGCTCATAATTGACGGGAAATTAAAAGATGAAAATAAAAGTAAAAAAAAAAAAACTTAATCCTGATTTTAAGGCTTTTAGGGCATAATATTAATTTATAGGTTCATACAAAAACAAGAAATATACGAAACTTCGCAGCGACTTCCATTGAGCAACAGTTAGAGCAATTTAAAGGTGGTAGAGCCTTTTGTGTTAGAAGCTTCACCGCAACACCTATTTCTGAATAACAACTGCGTTAAGCGCTGCTTAGTTCTGGATGATGTGTATGTTAACGGACGGATTATGTTATCATACTTTTCCGAGGTGTTCTTGTACACTGGACGAGTCAGCAGAATTTGATATTCTTCAATTTTTTTTGACACACCATTATGTTATATGAAAAAAAAATTGAGCAACGCACCTCAAGATTTTTCGCCACCAAATATTTTTATATTAATTTTGTACGCGCTGATCGATTTTTTTGGTCTGATTCATATATACACATAAACATAAAGAAACAGCTGTAAAATATTACTTAGTCGTGTGTTGATTTGATATCAAAGATAAACACATAGAATAACGAGTCAATATTGGATTTTGCGCATTATTTTTTAATCATAAACAATTGATACGTTCTAATTGAAGTATCGCGCTATACACGATGAATGAATCACAATACATAAGCAGTACTCGTACAACCAACAATGTTCTATAATACAAATATATATTGTTCCGCTTATCGACAAGTATTTTGCTGGCAACAATTACGCAATTACGCTATTTATAGGTTACGTAAACGTGATACATAGTGGACATAGATGGTTCATTTGTGCATTCAATATTACACTGACATCGATCAAATATTTAAATCAGTTGTTATATAAGGGAACATCCATTTCTTACGTGGGACATTCGGGGGCTTGATTAGATTTCAATTTCATTCAATGTCGCGTAGGAGTCTCGGCTTAACGTCATGTTTTACAAAGCGTTTGAATTGTGAGAAAACCTCATTATTGAAATTTTTTAACTATTATAAGTTTTCACAGTTAAGTAATACATGTCACTTTTTAACCGACATCGAAAAAAGGATGAGGTTCTCAATTCGGCTGTACGTTTGTTATTCTTCGGCGAAATTGCCGGCTGGGTCAACCGATATTGACAGTTCTTTTTTCATTCGAAAGCTGGCGCTTCCCGTGTCGTCCCATTATTATTTATTAATATGGTTCAGTTTTGACTATTGCATATTTTATATAAGAGCGTCGACTATGGCGTCCATGAACCATAGTCGACGCTCATATACTCGTATGCACAGAATAGTCATATAATCGTTGTAATCTAAAAAAACGTGTTGAGCGCATTTAGGAAATCAACATATAAACACACACACACGCTTTCTACACTCATAGCCCCACACTAGGATTTTCTCCTGTGTCGTGGGTGCCATGGACACACAAAGACGAATACACAAACACCCAGGAACAGAAATCTAAACTCATCATTCAGATTTCTGTGTGGCCGGGGATCGAACCCGGGACCACTGCCACGCGGGTCGTCAATATGTATATTCAAATTATTTAAATGCTTTTTTTGGTTTTATTTTTTGTTGGTTATGGTTAGTATATATATTATATGGTTATGTTGGTATGGTTTCGGTTTCTATGTTTTGTTAAAAACTTTTTACTAATTTCACTACATCTCACCAAGGGGGAAGTCATAAAATCGTCAAAATCACCTTATGTAGGTAATTAATGGACGTTGCTTATCTCTGTGTACTCTCTCTGTTTAACGCTTTTTTTAACAAAACTATACGTGTATCACAGTTTTAACAATTACGAGATCGAGTCTGTGTGTTTTATGATACCCGTTTAAAAATGCAACGTGGATACAAAACTGAAAAATAAATTCAAAATATATGCAATTTTCTTTCACAAAGCACACCATTAAAACATTTTCAGCATATTCCGTAAGAACATTGTGGCTGGAGAATAAAGAGTAACCTAGAGATGAGGTAAGACAAGCTATGAATATTCTATTGGGAGAACACCGCTCCGTAGTGAAAAGTAAAGTTTGGCACATACAATAGAAAACTATATACCTTTATACTGTTAGAAACTTTAGTTTTTGTTTGAATTTAGCGGGCAAACACCGTTATTAAGGGGTAGCCTCGGTTCTCAAGTAGGACCAGCGTCCCCATATAAAGCAACCATAATCGAAATGTTGTCTCTGTTCACTGACAGTTCAGGCAACATAGTGTTTGACGTGTTACTTGTGATCCGCATGAAATGAGATTTAATCGATTTTAGTAAAATTTTAGTCAAAATAGGAAGAGAAAGAGGAGGGAGTTCGACATTATTTTTCTTAGTTAATCCTAGTTTCGAATTCTAAATAATACATTATTTTACATAGGGTTTAGGTAAATCAATAGATATTTCAGAAGGCTGTTCATATTCAGTATTCAATTTTTATTCTAAATAAGTATCAAAAGTATAATATTCATTTTAATAGTTATCCAATAATACATTCTGAGCGCTCGATAAAATAGTTGGCTAATGCTATAGTGTCCAAGGTAGACATTTTAATGGCATTATCATAGAGATTTTTTCTGTTATTTCTTGATAATGCTTACTAATTTTTGTATTTAATCGAAAAACGACAAAAGTTTGAATAACTTATATAACCATTTTTTTTTGTTTTTGAGGGGGAAACCTTCAAAAGGTTTTCGACGCCGTTGGAGCGAAATCGGATTATGTGAAATTTTTACCGCACTAAAACCCCCCCGGTGGCCGCCCTCAGCGGTGTGTGGAGGACTCCGGGATCTCTAACGGAAACCAACGGGAGTCCTTCGAGCGCAATCCAAGGGGGATTATTAGAGAATCAAATACCAAACGAGCACGCAGTCCACTCGATGACAAGAGCTCTCGTCGCTGACAGACTCGCTGCCGATTATACGTACCCCCAACTGCATGTATAACATGGGTTCAAATTTCAGATGCTTTGATACTCCTGAGGACAAAGATGGTCGCCTTATATATAAATCAGCCGGCATTCACATCCTTCCACTGAAACGCAATAACTGCAGTAGCCCGGTCGATTCAGTATGGTTCTACTACCGTTTAATTTATTTTCTCTTTAAAATTAAAACAATATAATTTATAGAAAATGAAACTGTTTCCAGTTTTTTCCAGGTGGTAGAACTAGTGTAGTTCGACCGGGGAAGTACCACCGCCACACCTATTTCTAGCATGAAGCAGTTCTTGGGTCTCGGTGGAAGGGTGTGGTTATCGGCTCACTTATATATAAGGCGACCATCTAATCCTCGGGAGTAGTGACCCATGTGTGATCGACTTCAGATGGATCCCCTTTTCCATATGAAGTTGTTTCCAGACCAGTAACCACATACCATCAGGTGAACTGCATGCTCGTTTGCTACTTCAGTCTAATTAAAAAAAAAGTTCTTTTAATAAAAATAGCTTTAATATTCCTCTTCACAGTGATACCGTTATAACAAAGATTAGGTAGACTACGACAAATAGAATGAACTCTGCTATTAATATTAAATCTGCGTCTAATAGGATTATTAACCAAATAAACGTAAGGGCAAATTCTGAATCCTCTTAAATTTTTCCTGAATAGCATTAGAGGGTAAACATCGAGAATTCACAAGACCTTTTAAGCTGAGACCCGAACACGCCCACGCTTCTGTGAAACTGCTCCGAGCCCCGTGTACAACACCCACGCTTTTCCTACCTACAAAGCTCGTGATACACCCCCGCCCTTATTATAAAATCGAAGCGGACTGTAAAGCCTTTTTCAATAAAGACGAGTGGGCCAATATAAGCTCGCTATACAATCAAGTTCTTTTCATTAGATCACGTGACATTTTATATCATTCAAAATAGAACCCGATAGAAGTTATCTTGCTTCAATATATTAATTTATGGACGTCTACATTGCGCACGTACCAGGGGCAGCCCGTGGCCATGTGCAAAAATCTATTTTGAAGCTTTTGGTATCTGTCAATGAGCCTTACATATGCAAAGACTACACTGGCGTAAGTCATGATGAGCCTAACGCAAGCTTTGTAAAGGGTAATTTTATGACAAAGTGCCATTTTACTTTCCTAGCCTTACATATGATAGAGATGCCTTAGTACGAAGGCGGCTCTGTCTATCATTATTTTGATGTGCTGAGCGAAGTTTAACGTATTGTCTCGTGTAACACCAAGGTATTTGGCGGCCCAAGGAATGGGCTTTCTGAAGGGTGATACTTGTTTCAGTATGTGTCGGGTTCGGTGAGAGCAATCCTTTTTGTCAGAGAGGTAGTAAGGCCCTTCTGGAAAAATAGACCGCTTGGCTTTTATTAGGATTTATCTGTATCCTCCATTTCCTGATCCACTCGCCTATGGTGGAGGCCGCGGATTGGAGTTTTGAGGTGACAACTGAGGGTTTTGGGTGGATGTAGTAGAGAGCGGTATCATCCGCAAACAGAGCTAGTTCCACGTTTGGGTGGCGGGATACATCGCTTGTGTAACGAGCGAGGGAATGAGCGTGTGCCATCGACTCTAAAGCGAAATTGGCGATTTAATAGAAATTCTCGTATGATGGTGACGAGTCTGTCCGGCACTCCTAGGTGGTAAAGCTTGTACAACAAGCCCTTGTGCCAGACTTTATCTTTGCTTTTGCTACATCAAAGAAAAGGGCACCCATGTCCCTGAATCTTTTTCTATTTAACCCAGTGAGGGTGTGCTCCGTGAGGCGGTGCACCTCCTGCACGCAGGAGTGTTTGGCTCTAAAGCCGAATTGCTCATCCAAGAAGTTTTCAGAATGCACAACCGCTCTTAGTCGGTTAAGAAGTAAATTTTCGTAAATTTTCCCAAACGTGTTTAGGAGGCTAATGGGTTGGTAGCTAGAAGGCTCCGTACTTGATTTACCGGGTTTGGGAATTCCTATAACATCTGCTTCTTTCCAGACGTCTGTAAATGAGCAGTTGGATAGGAGGGCATTAAATATTGCCACTAGAAGTCCTAACAGCAATGGCTACCTCCATTGCTGTTTTATCACCTTTTATCACGTTTTATCACCTTGTTAGTAATGCCGTTTGGGCTTGGGGCCTTTTTGACGTGCATGTGTTTTATAACTGCTCGCGCTTCATCTAACGTGACGGGCGATAGTGGAGGTTGGTGGGAGGCCAGACCTCCAGACTCCACTTCGTCTTCTACTAGTATGCGGCGATATGTGACTCGACTATATGTTGTGGGGTACATTGGCTCTCTAGATTGTCAGCCAGGTATTTGGCTTTGTCTGAGTCATCGAACGCTGGTGGTAGGTTCGGTAATGAAGGCATTGACACTACAGTCCCTGATCGGAGCGATCTTGCCAGTTTCCAGTAGACCTGGTGAGACGGCGAAATCGTGACCTGGTGAGACGCATCTCGTTTATGCTTTCCTTTGGTAGAAATTTAGCGTCCTACGGTTTTGGGGAGAGGGAAAGTGGTCGTATTTTCGGGTCGCAGCATTTTTTGCGTAATAAGGGATTTTATCTCATCAGGGAGTACTAGACGTCGATGGCTCGCCGCCTTGACCTCTCTTGTTTATTTGTTTGCCACAGTTTGTATGTGTTTTGTCAGAGAGCTAATGGCAAGATTGGCATCCTGTGTCGTGGCAATGGTTTGGGGGATCGTCTGTAGGTCCGATGAGTCTGGGGAGCCTAAGTTTTTGTCCAGTTTGAGCCAGTCGATGATGCGACTGGTCCTGTAGAGAAGGTTTTGATTAGGTTGAGTATGACTCGACAGTGGTCCGAGTCCAGCTCGTATAGGACCTCTATATTACGAAGTTGGAGGGTAACGTTCTTTAGGAGCGTTATATCTAGGACGTCTGGGCTATGGTTGGGTTGCTCCCCGGGGGGGGAATCTAGTCGAGGTTGGGACGCTATATTTTTAAATTGTAGTTTGTCTGTGAGTGTTGCTAGTCGGCTGCCGTCTGTATTTACGCGAAGTTCCACCTAGGGTGTTTCCAGTTGAGGTCCCCGGACAGGAGGACTGAGGCGCCCATACTTAATAGAGCCCTGAGGTCGGTCTCAAGGAGTGATTTGCCCGATGGGAGATACACTAAGGCAATAATGATGGGCTGGTATCCCGTCATTGCCACGTAACATAAGAACATATTGGTGAAATAATATGTGGTGTAAATAATATGTTGGTGAGAACGGGAGGATCTATAGGGGTGCATGCAGTGCAGGGACTTACTGTGATAGATCAGAGTGCCACCGAGTCTCGACGATACTCTGTCGTTGCGTATGATGTTATAATTAGCGATTTTTGAATCGCTTACGCTTGGTTTCAGGAAGGTCTCTTGCACTTGCATTATGCCTATTTGATGAAAAGATAAGAAAGCGCGAACGAGGTCGGTTTTGGGGTTTGAGGTAATTTGCGTTGAAGTACGCTATGGCCAGAGAGCGGGGTTTTACCCTACATATAACGTGTTCCTGGATCATGTTAGTAGCCATTTGAAATTACGGGGAGAAGAAGGTCGATTTGGATTGCCACATGGCATCCAGTAGTGAGACATGTTCGCAGGCTGCGTACATCATATCTTGGGCGGAGGTGGCTGCTCTGAGCTTGGACGCCAGGAGCTTAAGCTCCCCGAAGTCGGAAATCCTCCGCTACCAGCGACTGTTGATTTTGGGGGACTGTGTATGCCTTGGAAGCGATAGGGATGATAGGTCTCGGGGAGCTACTATTGCCGGAGCCTGAGGACGAGGGCCCAGAGGGGTCTTTGGGGTATGTTTCTGTGCCACCATTGAGGGAGGTTTAACCCATGCATTGCCTGCACCTTGACGACGTGATCGTATGATTTGGCCGAGATTAGGCCCATGGCTTCGCTTTTTAACATTTTCGCTAGGGGATACCACTTTACTTTGTCTCTAACAAATATTTTTTCGGCCGTTCTTGGCTGGACATTTAGGACTCAGGAGGTGAGTTGTTGGAACGCTTCTAGGTCCCTTATTGGGCACAACTTAATGAAATGATATTTACACGTGCTCACTTTCATCTACTCTAGCAATCATCATCATAAACATATTTACAAATATTTATTATTTCTATGCTTTACTTATTGTTTGACAAAACAATCCCAACTATGTAGTAATATAATTGACAACCAACATTATCTACGGTATCTTATTCACAAATAAATTGATAATAATATTTTGTAGTAAAATATATTTAGATGTCGTAGCCGTTACAGTTGCTACGAAGCTAAAATATAAAATGAAATAATGAGTATCATTTTAGTTGTTTAGTCCGGTCAATGAAGATTTTCAAAGACTCATAAATTTACAAAAACCTGAAAATTAATAAAATTGTTTAACATTTAAAACTTCCTCATCTTTCCGGTATATGAAAAAAAACATATATTAGAAGTAAAATGAAAAAAATGGATTTTTCGCGATTTTTAGGAATAACGGTAAGTTTTATCAATTACCTCAGACAAAAATTGTAGATGTACAGCTAATTATAAATATTTGCTCTAATTTTAAGAGCCAAATGGCTCTAATATTAGTCGAATTATAATAATAATATTTATATTATTAAAACATTTCATAAAAATTAAACATTGTGATATATAGACACAACTGTTATGTACATCATATTACGGAGTTAACTGCTTAACACATTAGCCGACGGCATGTTATTGTCATCATAACTTTCATGTCGGAAATAATTTCATACATTCAATTCAATCTCATCACTTCAGACATTCACATGGAAATAATATAATGTCATGAACCTCTCAACACACGTCATCTGGTAACTCAAGAATCAAAACAACTTTGACGCACAAGCCATAAGTAACCAATCTTCACCAATAAACAAATACAACGCACTTTAAATAAATGACATTACATAAATAATATTAAGGTATTACGGTATTGGTTGATAATTATCAACTCGCTAGCTGTGCCCCACGGTTTCACCCATATAATCTTCCTCAATAAATGGACTATTTAACACAAAAATATTTTTTCAATTCGTACCAGTAGTTCCTGAGATTAGCCTGTTCAAACAAACTCTACTGCTTTAATAATATTAGCATAGATATAAGTTTACAGGTATATAAGTAAATAGTTAATAAGAAATATAAGTAATAAGTATACATTTATTCATTATAATGCATTGTTTTTACTTATAACAGTATTTGACATGGAAAAGCGTTAATCCATCCATCCATCCATCCATCAGCCTTTTGAGGTCCACTGCTGGACATAGGCCTCCCCTAATCGGCGCCACTCCAACCGATCCTGAGCCTACTGAATCCAACGGTTCCCCGCTGTCTTCTTCAGGTCATCGGTCCACCTGGTCCAAAGCGTTAATAATAATACGAAATCACGAAGTTATAAGTTAATAATAATATTGACATTTAAGTAGGTAACTCGATATGATACTCTATTATAAATTGTACAACATTCTATGTTATACCATATTTATGCAATGAAGAAAGAATTATGATTATTTTGTTCTTATCGCTTGGCGCTTCGCAATGGCGGCTAGTCATATATTATGACTAAGCCATCTATCATAACATTCGAGAAAATGTTACAGCCATAAAAATGTGGACATACACGATAAGCTTGATTTGTTTGTATGCGTTCCGCGAATGCATGGGTTTTAAATAACACAATACAATAAATTACGACCATGACAATGTTTCTCAGTATATGATTTAACTATTACTGTATTTGAGAAACTTATGTAAACGTAGTACGAATTTATTCTATTTACACTAAATGAAAATTATTTACATTTTCGCAGATGTATGGCAAGTTTAGTTTTTCGTTTTCGGCCATAATTTGCAATGATGGGTGAAAACGTAAACAATGATTGCTCTGAAGGAACTGACTTTTATGTCCGATGTAATTTAGTGAGATGATATTAAGTCAATAAAATTACTATGTAACTGTTACATTCAAGATTTCCCTAGTTTCCCATGGAAAAACACTCAGTATATTAAAAGAGATTACTTTACCTCCGTAAGCCGCCTCTTGAGTTGAGTATTCGCTTATTCTATATTACTTGCAGTTTAGTATATCGATTAGATTTTTAGGTAAAGGAGAAATTATTAGTTTTTACTTACTGAAGTTATTGATATCTTGAACAGAACACAAAGCCGAACATATTTTGTACCTTGTAATATATTTACACTTCTGTGATAATTGTTCAGGAAACACTGGTCACTTTCCTCACAAGAATGTACCGATCGGTCGGATTTCGTGATTACATAAGTGGCGTTAGGGATATACAACATAATCCGGTCCAATGTCAAGTGTAGCCGGGGTTGCGGGGCGAGGGTGGCCTTGGTTCAGGACGTGGGCGCTACGCGGTATGACGTCACGCCGCTAGGGCGCTCAATGACTGCCGCCACATAGACCCGTGCCTTCGTCCTTTGAGACGAACCGTCGCCGTGGCCACGCGCTTAACGCTACAGGAAATTGAGCTCTATGCGACTAATTGAAATATCGTGTAATGTGTCATTTAAATCTCTCGTTTGAGGTCGTGAATGATTAATATTTGCCAGGTATATATTACAATATGACTACCTAGCGTACGTAGGGCTTATTCAAAATAAATTACAACTACACTGTAGGTGTTATTTTTCATCTAATTATTTGAAAACCTGGCTATAATCATTGCAGTATAAAATTATAGACTCACCGTATCGATCGTATAAACCCTATACTGACAGAAGGTAACAATTTAGACTCTCTACACTCAATAGAATCAAAAACAGAACTTATAATATATAGCATTACCGGTATCAAGATTCCAGCAACAATTGTGACTGATGTTTCTGTAACTAACTCAATTATGATTATTAAAGTAGTAAACAGAACTAAACTCTAGTATCGCAATATTGTGCACAACACATTTCAGAAAGATAGTACAGCCACGAACGAGCAAAAGTATTAGGCACCCTACAAAATTTTAGTCTGAGGTTAATATTGACTTAGGGAATAAAAATAAATATTAATAACTTCATATTAAACAGGGGCTCTACCTGAAGTCGATCTCAAATAAGTTGCTATTTTCGAGGACTAAGATGGTCGCCTCATGTATAAGTGAGTCGAAATATTTACTTAATATTACCATTAGTCAGGTAACGTCAAATAACAGTACGTTTTTATTTATACAGAATATTTTGGAAGCCCGGAAACCTCGCGAGCTGCCCCAAAACACCATACCAAAACATAAACAACAAACATTAATCTTTATTTATTTATTTGCTAAGAGTTCCTAAGACTTAATACGGCGCAAATGAGATTCTTAGAAGCGCGTAGACTTCCATTACGTCTTTATTTAACTATTCTACTTTAATCTACGCTCAGCTTACACATATGAAGGTAAACGAAATATGTATATCATAATACGGCTGAGAACAACGTTTTGCACGGATACGCAATTTTATAATCCACTTGATACCACCCGCGGCTTCGGACACGTGGATTTAATGTACACACAGTTCTTCGGAGATGGAAGCAAAAATAGTTAATGCGATTGTATTGAAACCCCTTTGCGTTGCAGTTAGATAAAACAAATTCAAGATAAATATAAAAATCAATTCGAATCAGTAGTTCCTGACTAATCTCAGGAACGCGATCAACCAAACAAACAAACTCTTCAGCTTTATTACTAGTATGTATTTGTATTGATTTGAAAGAGTGGTACACCTATTGTATACATTATGTTCATTCTCTGATGTCCTCACGTTTCCTAGTTTATAAAATATACGCAAAAAGATTTTGTAAATCCGGATAAATACGTGCATTGCACGAGTAAATACAGAAAGGCGCACTATGTGCGCTCTCCTAGTAAGCTTAACTCTATATTAGCTTAAATTTTTACTTTTAGTTTGCATAACAGATACTTTATTAGTAAAAATGTATTCATTCTGAATATTTCTTAAAGTTTCAAATAGATAAAATAACCACAAAATGTATAAGATACGCTTTCAGATTTAAGCATGCATACTTTCATGACTGACGATCTTAAAAAAAGTCTGCAAACATCCGTTTTCTATAAAAACATAATCCGTTTCTTCTGAAACTAATTAATAACTTAAAAGAATATATTATCATGCGCCATTCCGAGAGGATCAACGTTAATCTTAAGATCCGCCAATTTTTTTCTTACATTGCACCCGTGTGATAGATACATGATGTTTTTACATACCGTTTACCGTGAACAAAAATACTTATAAATCGTAAAGCGTGTTTTCGTTATACAGACATTAACCTTTTTTCGTACATGACCGATAATGTTATTCTTCCAATACATAAATATTCCAGCATTCGGTAGCCGCTAAATGTTATTGTAATTCTGCCTTATTGCTCAAAAACCTGGCGATAATTATAACATCGTGGGCAAGATAACATCATGGTATATTATGATTTTATTATAACCATAACACTAAACATCATAATATTATTGGTATATCATATTGCTGGTATTATACTGATCAGATAATGCGAACGTTCGTTGGTGTCGCGTTAGAATTACTCGTGTACATAATGCGTATAGGTACATAAGCGAAGCTATTTATTAATCTACAGAGTATTACGTGACATTACAAATGTATTTGTCTAATACGAATTGCACATGATTGCTGGTTATCAATGAAGTAAATAATAATAACAAAAAGGAGAAATGATCAATGCATCCGTCAATGCGATTTACTGTTTATACCGTGGTTTATGTCTAAAATCAGTATTTTTTACAACGATCGCCTGCCTTTGTACCTTAAAATGTTGGAAACACGTAAAGTGAAATTAGGGGGATTTTAACAAACGGGAGAGCCGTTTCGGGAGTAACATAGGTAAACTTTTTTCCACAAAGGAAGGTGCATTAGGAATAAAATAAAAGAGCGTACATTTCCATTATCTACATACATAACAATACAATTACATTAATAATAGTTCTATATAAAGTTCGTTTGTTCGTTCTATATTATAAACACTTAAATGTACATGTGTAAGACAGCTCACGCTCTGTTGCATTAATCGATATATTATTCTTTTCTCATGCCATCGAACTTTGACTTTCTTTTGGCATATATCGACGAATCACCCGTCGAGCGTTGCTGGCACTTCTCCAGAGAAATGTAATAAATAGCGAGTAACGGCGCCAGGTCGCGATATAACATAAGCGATCATGACGGAAATAGTGAAGATTTGCGTAAAAAACATCGCTTGTGGTATATAAAAACCAACACACGCGTTCAGTAGGAGAGTCGAGGGTGACACATTCAATAACAACTCCAGTGATTTTAATTTTGGAAGTGCTACTCAGGAATTTGTCTTTATCCGCATATGAATCATAAATAATTATCGTGAATAAAAAGCTTACTACGCTTAAATTTTCCCACAACAGATGGTTTCATTGTCACACTATTTACTAGATACCAACTTCCACATGATATTTACGCCTGTGAAGAAACTATTGCTAAACATGTATGAAAGAGCCGCTTAGTGCAGACATACATACATTTAAATGTTAAATTAAAAAATATTATTTAAGGTTGCACTATAGGGCTATGCGGTTTTTCAAACGTTATTTTACACAATGACAAATGAAATAAAACATTTATTAAAACGCACCAAGCTCCACTCTTAGCGTTTCAATTGCACCAACATATCGTGGCAAGCTTACAAAAAATGTGCAAAGTGAGACAATAAATGTGATTATAGAACGCAAACAGAAAGTATCCGATAACGTACCGTGAAGTGGTAATCAATGTTGCACGATTAGTGTCGACGCAGCGCCGGTTACAACCGGTGTTGCACACACGTTGCACATACAATGACACGATGAAATAGACGCGTGGGATACACTGTGACACGTGCTAACAGTTTAGCTAAACGGATAACATAGAAACGCTGACATACATAATATACTAATCTGCCTTATACAAAGGATCAAGTTTCATATGTTTGTAGTCGTAAAAGTCAAAAAGTAGTCGGTGTTTTTAATTGCTATTTCTCACACAACGTTGCATTTCTATATACTTTTATCCCAATCATCCCACTGGAACATCTGGATGAGCCGCAGACAAGCGTGACTGAGTTTAGCTAGTGGCATATTAAGTTCTTATACACATTGTAGCTTATCATATCAGGTAGGGGAGAAGTGGGTTAAAAGGGGCATGTATTGAATGGGAGGAGACTTATCAATGTAATAACACCTAGAATTAATACTATTTCGAGCGATAAGCTACCTCAATACGTGTAATTGAAAGGGAGCATGGCGGAGCGGACACCATACCGGTCTGACACGCAATGAGTTCCGTGTTCGATCCTCAGCCAGACAGATATTTGAATGATGAATTTAGATTTCAGTTCTGGGTCTGATTGTTGTGTATTTATTATTTGTGTGTTCATTAGACAGAAGCCAATTATTCATTATGATAACGCTAGGGTTATGGTACAGCTACCTAAAATTGTCACAATAGAGATTGTTATTGGAAATGACTTTGGCACAATTACCACGCAACACTAGTGAACAAATCAAATACTTGTCGAATCAAACATAGGTATAGCTTTTGACTTATATAATTGTCACCAGCTAATAAATTACGCTTATATATTTAGACTATGATAAATAATAAACAATGATATAGAGAAAGTTACATAGAAAAATTTAAATTGGTTCCACGTGTTATAAATCTTTTTATACACACAATAATGTCGCTCTCACAAGGAATGCAGCAAATCACGAGAAATTGAGAAATTCTATTTTAGAAAGTAGATTAGTGCAATCCTTACTCCACCTATTCTTTAAATATTATACAATGTCTGAAAATATAAAACATGTCTGTTTCATTTTACGACCAAAAACATTTTGAGTGAAATAAAACACAAAGTAGTAGAAGATTTATTTCAAGTAAGCTTTAAGCTGGTTTGCAATATAGAGCCAGGATACAGAACGTTGCCACACAAAATTAAACGGAAGCAAACAAACATTGACACGACCCAAATGGAGCAAGTTGCGCATGCACGCAAAACGACGTCTAAAACTGCTAACATTGAACTGAGAACATAGATAAAGTTCTATTTATTCCATACACAATAATGTGTACATACTGTTGCAGAAGAACCCATTATTATCATAGGAAATACACATGGGAAATGTACACACTTGGATATTGGTTTGATATTGCGCTAAACACGTTACGCGTTATATGCGCCTTAGTCGAGTAATTACAAGAAAACAAAAGACTGCACTAAAAATAATAATAACAGCCGTCGCTAAATACAAATTTGCACTAATGAACTTTACGTAAGAATGTCGAAATTACGCAAGAGACGTACAGATACATAAAATCAAAATTGAACGAAACTAAACGCTTCGTACAATATTCACGTCAAGTACCGAGTCACAATTACGCCTATATCTAATTGATTTACGTAATAAGACACCGTCACACGACAATTCAGCACGTACAGCTTTATAGAACAACGTAATTCTAGAATTAGTTAATGTATACGTAAACAATTTCTATTGTGAAACGGTTTCCTATTTACAAGCGTTTATAGCCATCGTAAACGACCGTTCAATATATTAAAAAAAATATATATTATTAACTGATTCTAAAGTATAATTACGATTAATATAAAAACACACAAAATAATATTTTTAAGTATTTTAGTAGTAGCAAAAGAGCATGCAGTCCATCGGACGGTAAGATACAATTGCCGTCCATAACCACATAATTAACCCATGGAAGAGATTAGAACCCCGACCGAGTTCAGTCATAGATTCTATCCCAGAGGACTAGGTCGTCAGCATCGTGTGAGCGTGTTTTCCACACTTATAAAACCAAAACATAGCATAGCAATTTGCTGTTATTTGGCAGAAAAGTCGAACCAGAAATGGTTCAGGCCTTAAAGTTTCAAGTGGTACTTTCGAAGTTAACGAATCGAAACGAAACGAAACGAAGAACACGAATCGTTAGGATTCAATTGACCGGATATACATGGGAACAATAAGAAACAACCCGGAACTGGACATGTAACGTGACAAACGCAAATGCTTAGTCTTAAAACCTTGGCGGAGCAAAATTTTAAATTTCGATTGGTTTGAACAAACCAACCAAGGCAACATAATAATAATACCTATTAGTTGTCATTGTTATACGATGAACAAATAAACAAAATAGACATTACACGGGACCACTTACAAATTATCACTTACAATATTTTTTCTTACACTACCACCGGATCGGAAAATGACCTCAACTGAGAAGATCCTACAAGAAACTCAGCGGGTTTTTCTTTTTTCTTTGGAATACTTCTTTTTTTAACCATATTGTTTATAAGATGGGCAATAAAAAGTAGCTCCAGTATGTTGCCTTACATTTGACTAAACAGAGACTTGTTTGCCAAGATACGCTACACTTGGACAATTAATCATTGAAGTATACATATATTATTGATCAGTCCCAAGCTGCTTTGTCTTCTATGTATTCAGAAATTTTATAATACGACTAGCTGAGCCCGCGGTTTCACCCGCGTTTAAAAGAAATGTAACGTGACATACATTAACCGAAATTTGATACCTTTAATAATTCTATTTTATTCTTTTTAAATACATGTTTCCCGCACCC
>MOOZ01000455.1:757344-770346 GCA_002930495.1 Cecropterus lyciades | reverse complement strand
GTATAATAATGGTATGTTGCAATCAGCTCATTATGTGAAGGGAAACACGAAGATCAACACAGATTTCCGAGGACAAAGACTGGGTCCATTAGCCCTAATCTATGCGAGCGTACCAATCCGTAGTTCGTGACCATATTGAATTGAAGCGGATCACGAAGCTCCACTGTGAAATTATTATTCTTGGCAACGTTTTCCCACGTGCTTTAACGCACCACCTTGCTTGATACCACATAACTGTATTCGCGAATGTTTGCCTTGCACTCAAAATATCTGCTATGCAAATTATTTAGAATTTCAACAGATGTTATAATTTTATCTAAAGTATAACATGTATAAACTACATTTACGTTGATACTGCTGAGAGGAATCTGGCAAGTGGCTATATTTGTTTTATTATTAAACTGCTGAAAACCTGCATTTAATTTTATAACCAAATAAACTACGCAAAACGCTATTTTAGGGGATATTAAATTATTATAGTGGCAATATAGCGCAATAATATCTTTTTAACTATAATTTAAAATAAGCAAATATTATTATTGTAATAGCATATGATTGCGTGTGGGTGCGCGCGAGTATTACATACCCGTGATAAACCAATAACACCGTGTTTAATGGTATACACTAATACTATAATAATTGAATTCATATGTACGACTCATTGTCTTGAGTTAGATATATCTTCTTATTTCTGAGTGACCAACTAACTTTATATTACAACGATAAATCAAAAGCGGAGTGATGATCTCATCCAATATTAATGTAATAGCCAACGTCATTACAAAATATTTAATAGCAAATAGTTATACAAGCATGCATGCATGCATGCATATAAAGACAAATACGTGCACGTATGTAAGCACAACGCGCAATAAACGCGGAAGACTTGCGCAATTAACTTATGGTACAATAGTTTGGTTGGGACACCTTACTAGTGCAGTAATGACTATAAAAGTCTTGTCATCTCAGCGTTTGCGAGACGAATGACGCACGAAAACAGTGAAAAGCCGTATCAATGACATGTGTTTGCATGTGCTATAAAACATGTGAATAATAATAGATGTACACAGGTAAGAAAACTTATTTTTGTAGTAAAACATCAGATGGGCGAATGCAAAATAACGTGAATATTTTTTGTTTATACATTAGGCTTTTGAGGTCAACAGCATAAGAACTTATTATCAAATATATTTATTGTGTGAATTCCATGGTTCAATTATCTGATTCAATTGTTTACTAACTTCACTGAAAAAATGTCAGTTTGAGACATCTTACCCTATTTTTTCCATATTCAAATAATTTAAATATCCCTTTCTTTCACTTTTTGTCATCTTAATTCAGAGTTGTTTGTCACATGAGCAATCAAATGCAGTACAAAAATAATAATTACTAAATAAACAGTCCGTACATCACAGGCAAAATCAAGTAGGTATTTCAGTCTGAGATGTATTAAAATTTCATCATGTCAAAAAGGCTTTTAAAATAATTTATCTATACTTATATCTTTATAGAGCAATATTTTCAATGTAGTTCACAAGTTTGTAGAACGAATATGGTTTGAGAAAGAAGGTACCTCCAGTACACATATTTCCAAGAATGAAGCGTACATTTTAATGGAGGAGCATGGTTACCGGCTCACTTCATATGAGGTGACCATCTTAGTCTGCGGAAGTAGCAACACATCTGCAAGTGACTTGCTTTTCCATTTATAAAACTGCATATAAGACAATCCCTTCTTTTTGTGTCTTTTTGTCAATCCTTTCCTTCAAACAATATATAACAATTCGAAGGCCAATATGATATAAATAATATGATTTTAATAATTTTAAACCTTGGATCATATTAAAATCATTTTGTGAGAAGATTTTGTGCCAAAACTCTCTGCTAACTTCAGCCAAGTAATATCTGTTAAGAGGTGACATCATAATGAGCATAACAATAAACTATTTATATAATTATGGAAGTCATATATTTTGAGGTAAATTGATTGTCCATGTGAATGCACATATATAATAATTCAATGAGACGATAAAGAGCATATAATACAGTTCCCACTATATTAAAAACTTAACATGAGCATCATTATTTAGATGAGAAATATGTACATGACATTGTATAAGTAGATAGAGTATAAGCAATATATAAATTAATTGATAAAAAATAACATGTTGAGATGAGCAGGAAGATAGTTTATAAAAATGTAAGATGGTTGTATGTAGAGACCGGATTATATGCAACATAAAAAGGTTGAAATATGCATGAAAACTGAAAAAATATGAAACATCAGATGATACATTTTAGGAACAAGAATTAAAAAACTCAGATTTATATTTCTTTTTATTTCAAAAACAGCATGCAACTAGTATGACTATCCATTGACAGAGGATAATCGGTACAGTAACAAGTAATATTATTTAATAATATTTTTGTAATTGTAACAATCAAGTATTGTTGCCAATGTTCAGTTCTAAGATTGTGGGTTCCATCATTCCACATATTTTTATAAGTCGAAAATGATTGCTCCACATCCACTGAGATAACTAGGCAGTATTTTAACTTGGGTGCTTAACTTAATTTATATTTTCTGGCATAATTTCTGCAAAACGGCGAGATTTCTGACAAAACAAAGATGCATAGCTGTTGTATGCACTGAAAATTTGAAGATATAGAAATATCATATCATATCATAATCTTTATTGCGTCATGCGGTTATTACATCATAAAGGTGTTACAAATTTGATACAGTGGCATGAAACCCTGTAAGGGTGTAGCAATTTAATATATAACGTATTTATAAAATATAAGCTAAAATAACAATAATTTAAATTTTTTACTTTCCATAGTATGCATTTAAATAGTATGCATCTTGTCTAAATCTTACGGGATATGCTATTATCTATATATCTATAATATGCTATTATCGCTGAGGATGGCTCAAACATGCAAAAGCATATGCAAATATGCAAATGCAATATATGCTCCAGTCATAAGTGATGATAATCATGTTTAAGCTCATTGGTGTAATCATTGTTTTGTCATAGTTGAACCTAACCAATCCTAACCCCCTAATCGTAATCCTAACCCAATCAATCACCAATACCTAAGGATATTAACAACAACAGAAAAGTCATCATTACACAGCCAACCTTGAAGAAGATTTATGCTTTGATTATTTTATTTATTTTTTTACATTTTGTAAAAAAAAACATTATGAATACTTAAAAAGAAGATGGGTCGATAAGGGCCATTTTCCACCCATATCCTTTTGTATACTTAAAGATGTGTATTTTTTATTCAAATCAGATTAACAATGTGATTGTAGTGATTTTCATAAAATATTGCCGAGAAACTGTGATTGCTATTCCGTCTAAGTTGACATCTTTAAACAGTAATATTTTAGTGATGTATGTAGGGACAATAGTAGTTTATGCATGTTTTTTTTAAGTACTAATACTACACACAAGAGAATTGTGTATATGTGAAGAAAAAAAATGACCAAAAATTTCTACAGTAAATAATTCCGTTTATTTGCGAACTTAAGTAATAGTATAAAAAAATAACATCTTCGCTATTTAGCTTCGCTATTACCAAAGGAAAGCATCAAAAATCTATGAAAAACTTATATGACAGACTTGCGAATAAAATTACCATAACCCATTACGAGCACTTACGAGGAACCCGTTATAGTACTTTTGCCAAGAACGTAAAATTATACAAATCAGAAAATTTCACTTACCTTATGCACAGGTGGAGCTCCCAACAAACTCAGGAAATTTTGAAATTATTGCAAACTGTTTCACATTTAATTTTAAAACACACGGTTATAGTAAACTTTTCAATTAATTTGAGAACGACTTTCACAGGAAACACGATATGAACAATTTTGAGCTTGTAAAATTTGACTAATCACTTACTAAAACTGTATAAATTTTGCCACTAAATAAAAATTTGGAACTGTACTTATATGGTACTTAAATAAAGTAACAGAAGACTTTATTATAAAATTCTAATTCCTCAAACGAAACTTATGACATTTTTTCCAGAAAAATAATTTTTACAGAATTGAAAGAACTCAAAGCTGTCAATGAGGAAAGAAGAAACCTTTAGTTCAATTGCACAGATAACATATTTACAGTAAAATGATTTGTGCTGATAAATCAATTTAATATTTGTCAATTTATATAGAAATAAAACATATCAAATTACGAAAAAATTATATTATTCCATTATAAACAATGTTAATGCCTAAATTGACCATACATAGATAGGCTTTAGTTTATCATGCATTTCAATAATCGTGTGGCAATCATTACTCCCAAACATATCGATCGTGACTATGTATATATGAACACGCGATTTGTGACTATGTATAATCTTTAATTAATTAATTTTTAGTAAAAAAAAAAAACGTTTAGTTCTGAATATGTATTCACTCAGAACTAAACGTTTTTTTTTTGTCTAAAAAATATAGTTCGAATGGGAATTTATTCTCTTTGGAATCATTTAAATGGTCAATACAATATTAAAATTAAATTCGTGAAAGTCACAATAACATTTGAAATTGTCAAAAACATTAATATTAAAAGCACTCAAGCAATGGCTATCTCAAGCTTCCTCTAGGAATGCCAAGTAAGAGTAGAAATATTATATTTATAAATACAATAAAACATAGATTTTTTAAGAGGATTCAATATTAGTCATAATTTTTTCATAAGATCGATGTAGAAAACTTATTCAGGTTAATACATTTATTCTTTGATTAACCACTGTATATAGTACTACAGTGTATGTTTACTAACATAATTTTACAAATTTATAGCCTAAAATTAAAGCAGTTTGGAATTGATTAAAATTAAAATTTAATTTTACAATAATACATTTCGTTTCGCAAAATAGTAGGTATTGAATTTTACTGAGCATAGTGCCATCACATTTTTTTAAATATTCCTTATCTATGTCCAGTTTATATGACATTTTGTGCAAAGGGATTTGGTACTATTCGTGAGGTTTGATTTTCTCGATTTTTGCACGAGGTAGTTCTATGTAATAGTTATAGAGTCAAATTTAATAGTCACACTAATTATTATCCATAATATGTTTATGGAATTGACCGATGAGTTGGAATTGGAACGACAAAGCGACAGCGGGATGGAATCATTGGCTGCGAGCAAAGATGATACTCCGGAACGTAGACCCGACGAACCATTTATTGTCCCCGAGGTATGTGTTTGAAAGCATTTTCATAACATAAAATTAGTGTCAAAATGTGTTCAAAACGCTTAAGTGTTTGATTATTTGCAGATAGGACCGTCGCCGACCGACAGCTCTCCTGGTACATACGTTCTTAAGGAATATGACGACGTGAGTGCGATCTGCTTATGTATCTATTATATTATATAAGTTACGGTTAATAGTAATGTGGAAAGTGCCTAATTCAGTTCTAAAAGCAGCTTGTTTTATAGGAACCTGATGAGTCGCTTTCTGAGAGGTTATGGGGACTCACTGAGATGTTCCCAGAATGTGTACGTAATGGCACATACACAGTCACTACCAAAACTTGGTGAGTATCCATACACACAAATTGTAGACTAAACTAACATACTATATTAATTAATGACGGCTGGTATGCTACCACGCAGTTACCATCAATTGGACCCAGTTATGCCAAAATGTACCATCCCATAAATTGTCAAATATGAGTTATTGACACCAATCAATAAATAAGAATGAATTTACATATATGTATACCCAAGCTCTTTAGCAAAGGCACAAACTGGTAATAATTTTAAATGAATACTTGCTGTAAATATTATCTTCCGAGGCATTCCATCTTAGGCCTCAGGGGTAGCAATGCATCTGTGAGTAAACTTAGGTGAGACTGATCTCACCTTGAGTTGATTACACATGTCCATGGACGGCAGTAGCCACTTATCATCAGGTGGGTTGTATGCTTGTTTGCTACTTCCATACTATAAAAAAATATTTTTGTTTAAATGATTATGGCATAATCATTTAAACAATAATATGACCATGATATGTTTTTTGTTTTTGGAGCAAATTGACAATGTTATGCATATTGATGGTGGTCAGTGGAATTAACCTTGTTTTGATCGTAGATGTGCCATCAATACATCTTTCATTGTAACTGCAGCATATGTATCTTTACTATGGTATTCTTGTTTAAATCATATCATATGTATACAAAATATTTTATTCATAGTACATATGAACTGTTGCTTTAAAAGATGTTTTCTTTTTTTATTTTTGTATATAGAATAATTAATTAGTGTTAAAAATAGTTATCAGTAAAACTTTCCTGCATTTTCTACATTTCATTATAAAAGTTGATATTTTATGCTAACATTTTAGTAAAGATAAATTTTATGTTTTATGTTCAGACGTTCGTATAAGCTAGCATGTATTTGATGATCTTTTCTCTTCTCTCGAAATGCTTAGTCTCGAAGGTATGGTTAGTTAATAGTGCAATCATAGTGCCTAAACTAACAATCAATTTTCATGATAAATAATTTTATTATGTGTTAGTTTCAGGATATGTCCATAATGTTGCTATATAACACCATAGAAGGATACTTTGCAGAATTACCCTTAATTTTTATTTTACATTTCTATGACACAGGTCTGGTGTCAAGACCTTGTATGGGCTGTCTCGTTCTGTTATGTGGGTACTGGCCAGCTCATCCGTGATACTCTTTGCACCCATCATATTTGAGGTTGAGCGAGCACAGGTTGAGGAAATGCAGAAGTCACAACAAAAGCAGGTAACTTCCTAACTTTATTTATTAGGCTTTATTGTATGTACCTTTATAAAAATATTAGGTCATCTCACCTAAAACTACTAAAGAAGAGATTATCATGTCTATGTTAGTGTTCTTTGGCTGGATTATTATTCTTTTCGTAACAATAATGAATATTGCATCATCACAATCCATTAGTTTATATTGCATACAAAGCAATTGTAGATACCTTACCTATTCATGTAAGTAAAAATAAAACTACAATTTAAAGACGAAACCCATTGGAGTTACGTTATAAATATATTATTGGGCAGTAATATATGGTTGGATTCTCATAGTCCCTTAAATGGCAAAGGTTATCTGGTTAACAACAAGAGAACTGGTAGTTGATCTAGTGTACTTAAATCTACATAATTTTGGGATGACTACAAGATCAGTAGGTAGGTATGTATATGGCAGATAGCAATGACTTATGTTACATTTGTAGTTATTATAAAGACCTAGTTATTACAAAATATTCATAGATTATATTAAGTTTCTTGCATTTTTAACTTCCCCAAACTGTATGAACCCAAAATGTTATTTGTTGTAAATTACAAATATTAATAAATACACATAAAAATACATAGTGAAAATAAAATATATAGGGTTTTAGTGATTTGGTAAAAAATCGAATATTATTGGATATTTGTTTGTTTCAGGTGTTACTGGGTACTAACACTGCGATGTCAGGCCCGATGCCCAACCTGCCGCCAATGCCGCGATAAATACCAAATCAGGACAATTCTATTTAGAATTCACATATACTATTGATTTAAGACATGTATTGAGGTTCTAGAAATGTTATCCTGAATGCTTTAATGTTAGTATAGTTAAATAAATAGGAACTGTCGTAAATGTGCCCTGGCATAGTTTATTGAAATTATTTCCTGTTCTATAGTCTGACTTTCTTTATTAAATCAAATATATCTATTGTATTTAACACAGATTATCATGCATTTATCCATAAATTCAAAGTCATGATTATGGCACATAACATACATAAGCTCTAGTATTTACTTTGTATTTAATTATTTACTCCTCAAATAAATATGTAAAGCAATTTCTCAATATTTTTTCTAACATTTTCTGTAATAGACTTATGTTTCTTATCTGGGCTGATGTGAATTAGTTGTTTATGATTTTAAAAGAATCATTTTGTAGATATTGTTTTGTTAACACCTTATAGAAATAAAAAAACACTGTTGCAAATCATAGTTTTATTATAAATATTTATACCATGGCTAATACAATTTGAAAATATTTGGTGTCATGAATACATTTGATTTTTTTCGTTATTATCCTAACGTCCCGCTGCCAGGCAAAAGTATTTTGTCACGATTAAAAAGAACTCAACTTCATTTTAATAGTTACATAATTGTGCAGACAAATTTACATAGTAATCGAGTTTTTTTGTTCGTGTATAAAATAAACATTTAAATAAACTAAGCATATAAATGCAAATTAATGGTAACAGCTATATTGAAAATGCTCCACTTGACCTAAGTGGGGAATTTTCAAGGATATAACCAATATCAGTGAATCCACATGATACAAATAATTTAAGACTCCTGTATCAACTACTCTACAATCATCATTCATCATCGAGCTGGAGCTGTGTAAGAGATTAAAGAAGAATATTCTTAGGCCTGAATCTATAATTTTATCGAATTGAAACTAATAGTCGCGACCACTTTCTTTAGCGTTAAGATATTTTTTTTTAAACTTGTATAAAAAAAAAACGCTTAATTATTAGTCTTCTATGTGAAATTGTTCTATGGAGAAGAAATGAAAAAATGTGTAAAAGATAACTGATATCATAAGGTGTAACTTAGGCTACTTTATTTTAGAAAATATAATTAGGGTTCCGCACCAAAAAATTAAAATCTAAGCAACCGCGCACACACTACGTGCACGCAGCCACAGTCACTGCCGCTAATGCCAGTTGCTATTAATCCTCTTTGAAACAATGCTATATTTTGTCATAAACAATTTTGTCTATATGTAACTATGTGAAGTTACATTTTTTAAACGTAGGTATAACCGCGGGATCAGCTATTTTCAAATAAAAATGGAGACTCGGTTATTTGTCATTACATTTCTAAGCCTAATGGTAATTGCAGTCAAATAATACTCGTAAAGTTAAATATGCTTTGTGTTGCTGTTCTATAGTCGAATGTCGATAGCGAGAGCGAGACAATAGCTTATAAATATAATAGATAGATCATATCAAACAATTAGTGGACATTTCTTTTATCGATTCAGAACAATATAATCGATAGTATCGCCAATCGATTGAGCTTAAATTTAAAAGGTATTGCTTACAATTTGTCAGGGTGTATTTAATTATAGTCACGAGATAAATATATTTATATTGAAACTAATTATATACATATGTGCTTTCATTTTAAATGTTTAATATTAAAAATGAAAACTTAATATGATATTGGTGTGAAATTAGGTGCCATGTCCAAAACTATTGTTTAAAAATTAAGTTTCAAACAACATTACTACAGATAGTATTATTTCCAGAACTTCAATTGTACCGATACTTAAATATATTCACGAAACATGTGTAAATATTTTGCAGTATAATACTAAGTTATACCACGTTTATCATTTATTTAATATAAATAAAGTATTTTTTGGAACTGTTGAAACTGTCGGCTGAGTGATAATGACGTCATTGGCTTTTGGCGATTAGGAATAAAAACACGAAAATGTCATAAATGTCATAATATTCTTTCTTGCGAAGTTAGTGTGTAGTTGATGTAATGGTTTTTCTTCCATAAATTGTTTAGAAATGGCAAATACAGGGTTGTTGCCGTTTGTACGCGGCGTAGATTTTACTTGTAATGATTTCAGTGTAAGTGAAAAAAGAGTAATTTCCTAGTGGAACGAGCGACATCGCTAACCTCTTTTGGCCTAATTGAACGTTTATATTTTAGGATGACAAATTTCCTGATGCTATCCGGCACATGACGGGCCTTCAATGGCTTAGACTGGATAAGACGAACTTATCGGACATCCCCGAAGAGTTAGGCAAACTCATGAAATTGGTAACGACGTGATTTTGTAAACTACGATTTTAAAAACATTATCTTTGTTACTTTGCTTAACTGTCATAATATTCAACAGGAGAACTTATCGTTAAAAAGGAATAATTTGGAGAAGTTATTTGGGGAGCTGACTGAGTTGAAATGTTTGCGTTCGTTAAACGTGCGCCATAACAAGGTGAAGAGTTCAGGGATCCCGGCTGAACTGTTTCGGCTGGAAGAACTCACCACTCTTGACCTGTCCCACAATAGACTGAAAGAAGTTCCTGAGGGCTTAGAGAAAGCTAAATCATTGCTGGTTTTGAACCTTAGCCACAATAAGTATGTGATTTGACTTATATTATAGTTAAGGGAATAAAACTAAACTAAAACTTTTCAGTACCTAACAAACCTACCAAAAGTTATTTTCCTTCCTTAAACGTTAGTCCTTATACCCAACAATCTCTGTTGCTTTGAATGCAGTTGTCGCTTTTAATTGTACTGGCGCTTAGTTTGTGACTGTAGAATAATTAATTTAAATGTAATGGTGTACAGTATGTAAGCGATCAATAAATAAACAAAATGAAAGTAATAATTAGCTTACTAAAAATTTATGTGTTTCTTATATTTATATTACATATACATATGTTTTAAACTTATATACGCTATGTTTTACTTTGTTATGAATTCTAAATTAATAATATTATTAGATGGTAAAAATTCTTTCACATATTACATTTTTACATTTATAGGTTCATTTTAAACGGATTTGTAAAAAGTTACCACATGTGTCCTTGTTATTTTCTTTAATAAGTAGGTAGTATACTTAACAGTAATTTTACATTTATGTATAGTAGTATAGTAATTGTCACTTATTTCAGAATTGAGAGCATCCCCCCGACCCTGTTTGTACAGCTGACAGATCTATTGTTTCTGGACTTATCAAATAACCTGCTGGAGACACTGCCACCTCAGACTAGAAGACTGGCGAACCTGCAGACTCTGATACTTAATGACAATCCACTTGGACTGTTTCAACTGAGGTACATTAATATTTTTATGTATTAATGAAGTTGTTGTATGTTCATCCCTTGCCAGTTGTGTGTGTTATTTACATGAGACAATTTAAGCAGAAGGGGGTCGAAAAATGGCTGTTTTGACCCCCTTCCGCTCTTAGTGAAATTTACCCTGTCCCCCCCCTCCTTATCTGTTATATAGGAGAGAAACTTGTTTTAGATCATTTAAACCAATTATCTTGCAAACAAACTATGCAGACAAAATATGTGTTATTAAGCCAAATAGGAAGGCTATGTGAGATTAGATCAGATTCGACTCAACCTCCCCATTTCAAAATAGTCTCATATAATTAAAGTCCTAAGCTTCTGACATAACTGTTTAAATAAATCCTCTTCATTTTATAAACCAGTTTTGCTTTTGTTCCATGGAATTTAATACTTATGTTTCATTGTCTCCTTTGTTATCATCTGATACTCAAAGTAAATTTATAAACTTGAACAAAGTGATTCATGTTTCATTTATAGCACAGATTTTAAATGACTCATGGTCTACATCAATTTATGAACACTGGTGTTTGTTTACCTAGAAATATTTTTAACACCAAAATTTACGTTTATTCTTGGATAAGTGCATAAAAATTCGTAAAATATATGAAGACTATATAGAAATATATCAAAATTTTAGAAATATGTTATATCCTTTCTGTCTACAGCTCACTACTAATTAAATTGTTAAAATATGAATATTTATACTTGTACTTGTCTTTACTTCTATTCATGATATGGCTGACATTAGGAATCTTAGTCTAGGACGATGGATATAGAAAGCATTATTATCATTTTACTTCTACCTACATAGTAGCTATGCCCTTTAGTTTCAGCTATATTAGAATTTTTCTAACGTACACTTAAATTATAATAACTTTTGATCAATTTGAAGGATTTCAATTAAATATGAATAGTCTAAATGTTACCTCAGAAAAAAGATAATAAATAAATTTTAATTACTCTCAATTAAATTTAGTAGTTTAGTTTCATGAGATTTCAAACACAGACAAACAGACTGCCTAATTCTAAAAATGGTAGAAATTTCTATTATTTCTTATTCTTAGTCTCAGTCTATGTCAACACATGAAAGTTTCATTTTTATTATACATATGAAATTATCATTATGCCTTGTGCATGCTTATGTAAGTTAACTAGCAGTTGTTGCATCCATTAGGTATTTCATTTTTATACTTCCTATCCTCTGCATGTGTGCTAATTATAATTCACATCCTGTTACTTTGAGAATAACTTTTTCATTTCATTTTCATGGCTTTAAAGGGAGAATGTAAAAGTTTCTTTTTTTTTCATTGTCTTAAATATAATTACAATTCATGAATTAAGAATATTTACTATAAAGTAAACTAAAACATTCTGTCATTCCTTAAAACAGTATAATTTTCTTCTTCTTGTTAAAAACAAATTATTCTTGTAAAGTTGTAATAGTTCAAAGAGTTTTTATTAAGTATTAAAAGGTGGTAGAACTCTTTGTGGATTGACTCCAAAAGCACCACCACACATATTTTGTTTGGTTTGGTTAGGGAGATGCACTTATCTGAGGTGTTCTAAATTAGTCCTCAAGGATATCAATGCATCTGTGGCTAACCTCAGGTAAATCTGATCTTATCTGGGGTTGACTAAAGATGTCTATCACATAGATTGCATACAAGTTTGCTGTACACTATTGTAAAAAAAATATAAAGAGTTTTAACAATATGAGATTGTAACAGCTTTATGATTTCCACAGGCAGTTACCATCACTACAGAGTTTGGAGACACTGCATATGCGAAATACCCAACGCACACTGGCCAATCTGCCAACATCTCTTGAAACTCTCTGCAATCTGTCTGATGTGGACCTCTCGAAAAATGCATTGACAAAGGTACCAGATGCACTGTACTCCCTGCTGAACCTAAAGAGGCTGAATCTAAGTGATAATGAAATAACTGAAATATCTTCAGGTAAGTTAAACAATTACTATAAATGCTCGTTGAGTAGAAACATATTATATATCAAATCAAAATATAATCTTGTGGCATGAAGAAGATATCCTTTTTACAATATATAGAGGATTAGAAGGAAATATTATTTCCTAAATCTTACTTACTACT
>MOOZ01000455.1:726743-755638 GCA_002930495.1 Cecropterus lyciades | reverse complement strand
TTTTTTTAGAACTTTTAAAGGAGATCAATTCTGTCATACATATTTTTTACGAAACTTTAACCGTTTACGCAGCGCATGCAGCGGAAGCTCTCATTAGAAAAAAGAACCCGATTTTGAAACATTCTTCATTGGTGCCCCGCTTCTACTGGTCTTAGCGTAATGATATATAGCCTATAGCCTTCCTCGATAAATGGGCTATCTAACACCGAAAGATTTTTTCAAATCGGACCAGTAGTTCCTGAGATTAGCGCGTTCAAACAAACTAACAAACAAACAAACTCTTCAGCTTTATATATTAGTATAGATTGGAAGGAAATATTATTTCCTAAATCTTATATTACTTACTACTATTATAAACGCAAAAGTTTGGACGGATAGATGTTTGTCACTTAATAACACAAAAAGCAATCAGAACCACAGAAGGGATATAAATAAAACTTGGCACAGGAATTTCGGTAATAATATATTATAACATGTTATATTTATTTAAATTCAGGTAAAACTATTGATGAAGCTATATATGATGAAGGAATATAATAACAATATCTTATGCTAACACATTGTAATATGTTATCGTTTTAGTATAACAATATCAACAAATATTTTTTTATAAGATTGTTTTATTAAACCATCATGCAGTTCACCTAATGGTAAGTGGTCACCGTGGCCCAAGAACACCTATAAGGTAGGTCATATAGAATAGTTGCAGTCCTACTCAGTCTTACTTCTGAGAACAAATGATCAACTCATATGAAAGTGAGTCGATAATCACACCCTCCCACGGAAACGCAAGAACTGCTTAGCGCTCGAAGTGTAGTATTTCCTCGATTTAACCCTACCATATCATATTTGTATAAAGTATCTTATTCTCTTTCAACTCCATACGAGTAACAGATACACAAACGAAACAAAGAAAAAATCGAAATGAAAGAAATGAACATTTCATAACTTTAATTCTCTTTAACCATAACATATTAAATTATGAAGTTACCCATTGTTTATCTATAAAACTGTATTTTTTCCTCCTGTTTACTTCCTATCTGATCTTTTGTATTAACATAAAATTATATCAATATTAGATCGATTCATTGTAAAATATTTATGTTTGTCATCATGTCACTAAGCAATTAGTTCTAGAGGCGATAGTCTTATAAGTATTGAGCAACATAGCAATCAGTGAGTCACGCATCTGTAACTAATAGCCATATTTGCATTACTACATGCTTGTCAGGTGTTTACATTTGTTTTCTCTCAATCAGTGTGTTTTCACTTGCGATAGTATGTTAATTGATGCTCGAATCACTATTGAATGAGTTTGTACTTACGTCTTGTCTAAAATGCATATTCATAGGAATGAATTGAAACGTGATTTTCTCGAAATTAAGACACAACTTATATCGCCCATACTGTTGTATCATTATAATTTCCTTTTAAATAGTTTAGGTTTTTTATGTTATATTCCCGGAATTTATATTGTGTAAACAAAAAAAATGTTATACATCAATTCAGGCAACTTTTAAGTACATTAAGATTAACAGCTGAATAAAACAACCCACTGTTAAATTTACAAGTGATATTGTGTCAATATCGATTATGATATTATGTTTTTAATTAAACATGCCTAATTTTTTTAACATTTTGAAAATAGCAATCAAGCTTGCATCCACTTGATGGCAAGTGGCAATGGCCATCCATGACCATAAGTAACCCCATATAGGATTACATTACTACCCCAGTAACTCATGCGTTATCACCATTGAGTGCTACATTGCAATGTCTCGAATAAGTCTCTCTGCCTTACCGCGGGCTCCCAAAAACACAGCAGTGCTAACCACTATTGACGACCCACGTGGCGGAGTGGTCACCGTACCGCTGTCCCATGTCGTGGGTTCTGGATTCGAACCCTAACCGGACAGTCATCTCAATGACGAATTTAGATTCTGTTCTGGGTCTAGGTGTTTGTGTGTGTGTTCTAAATATATCATAACTATGATTAAAATTTATCTGTCACATTTAGCTATGGACGTATGGCAAAAACTAGAGAGTTTGAACCTCTCGCGAAACAAGTTGACGGCGTTGCCAGCTTCTCTCTGTAAGCTACAGAACTTGAGGCGGCTTCATGTGGACGACAACCAACTCGACTTCGAGGGTATACCTTCGGGTATTGGCAAACTCGGGAATATGGAAGTGTTCTCGGCCGCTAACAACCTCCTGGAGATGATTCCTGAAGGATTGTGCAGGTTTGCTTATTACTTTTATGATAGATAACGAAGTGTCCTTGGAATACCACATAGAGCGTCGATATATACGTATAACCTAGAAGTAGATACTAGCCTAAAACGCAATGGGTTCCGGGTTCGATCCCCGTCCTGGCAGATATGCAAATGATGAATTGGGATTCTAATTCTGCGTCTGTTTGTGTATTCGTCTTTGTGTGTCCATGACATCCACGACACAGGAGAAAGTCTTAGTGTGGGTAAGGGCGTAGCCAGGATTCTCTATAGGAAGAGGCAGATCAAGAATCTTGTCGCGGGGGGGAGGTCAATCCAGACTATGTTATATGAGTATCTTACATTAGTAGTGGAGGTAAAAATTTGAAATAAAATACAAGGACTAGATATATTCGGCGCGGATCTTCGCATAAACTTTAAAATTTCTCATACAACATCAACTTTTTGAAAATTATAGATGCATTTTGTTTTATCTGTGACTGACCGCTCTTTTAGGGGGGGGGGACTGCCCCCCAGAAGAATTTTTTGATCTCACAGTAATAGTGCAGTGATATCAGATATGAACTTTATTTCTGAAAAACTATTTCATACAGTTTCGAAGATATATTTCCTCTTGGTCAACAATCACATTAAGTACATTCATTGTTTAAAAATAAATAAAACGCGTTGAAACTTAATCAGATCAACAGTTTCGTGTTACACTAAAGTAGTTTTAGTTGAAATCAGTTCAGTACAGACAGTTTTGACCCTGAATATGTTGAACATGTTCAAATTACATAGACAGTAGTCACACTCCAATGAGCTTTGTAGTCTTGGAACTAAACCAGTAGCAACGATATTTGCGTGACCGTTTATCGTTATTTACGCTTGAACGATACAATAAGAATATTAAAAGAAAACTAATTGTATGCCGATTCTGAAAGTGTTTGAACATTTGTGTTTTGTAAAAGTCTTGGTGGTCTGCGACTTTATTTAATCTAATGATTGATGGAAGGATTTTCAGAAATTGTCATCTGTGGTGATCCATGGCGCAAGTATATTCTCGTACTTATAAAAATCTGTTGTGAAGAGATTTTTTCACAATACAATCAATTGAAGTAAATCAGACAACTTCAGAACTAACCAATACTGAGGGCTAAATTATGATTTAGAAAACAAATCTTATTTTAAATGTCATCTTAGAAAATGACAGTTATGTTAAAAATCACTTGGATTATATTGTTTTCATTTTAATATAATTGAAATCATCGAAAACTTAAAGGTAACACAAAATTCCTTTAAAAGCATGATTCTCATGACAGAATATGAAAAAGTTAGTAAACAATGAAAGGGAGGTTACGTTTACACGATAAGAGATAAGCGAATATAATCAACCATAGTTCTATTTGAGGTATTCAGGGCTAAGTTAGAAAGCCTCGTGTAAGTTCCTACGATGTGTCCGTGACCAAAACATACTCGCAGGTGCGGTTCCCTAAAGAAGTTGAACCTGAGCAGCAATCGGCTGATCACGCTGCCGGACGCGGTGCACCTGCTGGGCGAGCTGGAGAGCCTGCAGCTGCACGGCAACGCGGCGCTGGTGATGCCCCCGCGGCCGGCGGAGCGCGCGCGCGGCGCGGGGCTGCAGTACTACAACATTGACTTCTCGCTGCAGGCGCAGCTGCAGCGTGCCGGCGCTGCTACGCCGGAGCTCGCGGCGCCTAACGGTGAGGTCCTATCTACCAGCATCATAAGCTGAAGCTGAATCTAATCAACAAAAACTGGACATTAAACGCAGCATGCGAGCTAGGGAGTTTTGGCGTGTTCATTTTTTTATCTTGTCGTTAGTCTAGTCGTCGTCTGAAAGATGAGAAATTTTTAACAATACTAATAATAATTGGTACAAAAGTGATTCCATTAAAACTCCAAATAAGTTAATTCATTTAAACGATAAATCAAAACAGATATTTTACATTTTCTTCTGCCTTAGGATAGAAACCGTTTTTAAAATATTGTTCGAGTCTTTTACCTATTATATTCATGAACTTTGTAATATGTACTAACAGATTCAAAAAGTAATTAAAAATGTAATTGCTTGTGTTGTTGTCGTCAGCGGCCGGTGTACGTTCCGATCCCGTCGCGCGCAAGCTGCGCCTGCGCCGCGGGCGCGCGGAGCCCGAGCAGCACTCGGCGGTCATCCTGCGCGGTATGCAGGAGCAGGCCAACACGCAGCACGCGCAGCCCGACCAGCCGCGCCCGGAGCCCCCGCACAGCGAGCTCAAGTACGACATGCACATGAACACAACACGCACGCTAACATGACACGCACTAATTCGTCATGCACACAAATACAACACGCATGCTAATATGCTTATTAGCGTTTATAAATACGATACGCACGCAAATACGATAAGCCATCAAATAAGTCACGAACAGGATGCGCACAAAATACGTTACGCACAAAAATACTAAACGCACGAAAATACGACACGCAAAATTACAACATGCTTATCAATACGACACGCACAAAAAAAAACGACACGTACGAAAATACAACATACGAATCACAAAAATACGATATGCACAAAAATACGAAACACAAAAATACGACACACAAAAGTACGACATGCACGAAAATACGACATACCCAAAAATAAAATGCACAAAAAATAAGACATGCCCACAAATAGGGTACCCCACTTTCCTGTCTTAAATCAAAATTTCACACTCAACTTTAGATGTTTGATAGTATGTAATCCTAATGATAAAAAACGATGGGTAACGGTTTTAGTGTAACCCCTGGCAAGGGTTGGAATTTTTTTTCAACCCTTGCCGGGGGTTGCGGACACTGACAAAAGTGTTTTTTTCGCAATTACTCGAAAACTGTAAAAATTAGACAAAAAAGTTGAATTAAAAATTTGGAGAGCTTAATATTTTGCATAAAAAAGGTTCAATTACTTTTTTCATCCGATCAAAATAAACTGAGTTAAGGAGGTTTTAAGTTCAAGGGATGAATGGAAATAAAAAAATCGTCGGTAGTAGAAAATTTAGCGAATTTTAAATTGTTAAAATACAATATATCTAGTTTTAAGTATTAAATATGAATTTGAAACGTTTAAATTGTTATTGAAATATCGATATCTCTAAAGTTGAAGATAAATTGCTTTTCAATTTTGATCGGAGGAAAAAAAAGTCGTTGAACCTTTTTTATGTAAAATATTAAGTTCTCCAAATTTTTAACACAACTATTTTGTCTAATTTTTACCGTTTTCGAAAAACACTTTTGTTATTATTTTTCCAACTCTTGCCGGGGGTTGCGGTCACTAAAACCTTTACCCATCGTATCATTAGAACTACATAGTATCAAAATTGCAAAGTTGAGTGTCAAATTTTGACTTCAGACCTTATTTGAGTAGACTATAGTATTAGAATTTAGAAACACTTCCTAATGCTTTGTTTATAGTGAAGAATCTAAACTTCATTAAACTCCATATTTTACTTATCTTCTCTTTTTCTAAACTTAATTCAACACTTAAAATCTAAGCCTCCGAATTATTTAAATATGTACTTAATTATGTGTATACGAATATCAACAAAACAAAATTCCACACTTAGCGATATGTTTATTTTGATCGCATGTTTACAAAACATACACAGTAAGAATATATTCATGTCACAGTCACAGTAATACGAACGATTGGTTAAATACTACACATCTTCAGGCAACCGCTTTCACTTATTTATTGATAAAAATACGAATAAAATATATTTTAATCACGGTAACTGCTGGAATTCATTTTCATTAGTAATCAGTACTTTTGCATTAAACTTACGCTAACTTTATGTGTTTGATATTTTTTTATTAGATAAAAAAGTGTATTTGTAGAAATTTCACGTGATGTTTTTATAATGTACAAACATGCCAGATTATAGAGTCAGAACTTTATTAATATGACATTGTTAATTTTAGGCCAAAACGTTGGGACGAGAGTTTGGAGAAACCACCACTTGACTATTCGGAGTTCTTCGACGAGGACACAGGACAAACACCAGGGTTACAAGTCTGGGAAATTGAGAACTTTATACCGGCGCCCGTCGATGAGGTATGTGGAATAGAGTAAATACTCTACATGTATAATTATACTAGCTGCGCCCCACGGCTTCACCCGCGTATTAGTTACTACAAAGAAAACTAATTTATGTATTTATTTGGATAAGAATAAATATTAAATTTATAAAAAAAACTTCGCAAATAATGCATTATTTTGGAACAAATTTGGTTAGCATATAAAAGTGTACAGTGAGTCTTTTTTTTAGAACTTTTAAAGGGGATCAATTCCGTCATACATAATTTTTACGAAACTTTAACCGTTTACGCAGCGCATGCAGCGGAAGCTCTCATTAGAAAAAAAAAACCCCGATTTTCATTGGTGCTCCGCTCCTGCTATTCTTAGCGTGATGATATATAGCCTAAAGCCTTCCTCGATAAATGGGCTATCTAACACCGAAAGAATTTTTAAAATCGGACCAGTAGTTTCTGAGATTAGCGCGTTCAAACAAACAAACAAACTTCAGCTTTATAATATTAGTATAGATTTGTAACTAGATGTGGACCGCGGTTACTCTTTTAAGCATGTTAAAAAGATAACGTAACTTAAAATTGTGATAACTTTTAAATAAGGCTAAAAGTTACCTGAAGAATATATGTCCACTACATTAAATACACTTGATATGGTTTGATGCGATTTTAAACACGTACTTAAAAACTATAATGTTGCTACTTTTATTGCTTAAATACATTTTTATGAAATGTATTCGGAATATGTATATGCAGAAATATGAGAATTTAATTTTTATTACATGTATAATATAGATATAGAATGATAAAAGATAAGTTTTGTTATACTTAATGTATCAAGGTATTACGTATCAGTTAAAGTTGTAACATTTCCTCACAATGTTACGACCTTAATCTTTAATCTTCTCAGACACGTAGCCAACGATTACAATTCGATTTAAATCACCTCACTTTGTACAGTTTTAAAAAATCGATTGCTTCTGAACAGCATACATAAATTCAAAGCTAAATTATACTTTACTTTTTAACTATCATGTACTATTGTTTGCGCATACTGTGTTTGCCTTAATAGGTTATGTACTTAGTTTTTAAATAAGTTAAGTCAAATTTGTAAAATTAGTATTGTAAACACTGGTAAACCTTTTTTTTTATAAATAAATAAATAAACGATTGTGAAGATCTCATCGAGACTATTTAAATCACCAATTACTTATTATTTTTATAGAAATTGTATTTTAAACATATTACTTATAATTAAATTCATACTGAAATGAATTACATCAATGTCACAAATACGAAAAATCTACACTCAAATGAATTAATTGTTGATGATATTAATTTAACAGTGCGCACATGGGAAGTTCTTCGAAGGCGATTGCTACATAATTTTGAAAACATCAATCGAGGAACAAGGCCAGCTCTCCTGGGATATACACTTCTGGATCGGCTCTAAAGCGAGTGTAAGTATGTTTTAAAGTGTAAAACAATATAATAAACATCATTGTTATTAAATTGCTGTGTAATAAATATTAAATAACATTCTCAATACCCGGTTAAAAAGGCATTTGATGATTTTGTGGTACAGTATTCTCCTTAATGATAAAATATGCTTTAATAAGTAATCATGGTAATGAGAGCTTTACAAAACTGTGCAATAAGTTATAATAGGATTACAATGACTTTTAAAAGTAAAATACAAGTCGTTTGTTTTGTTTTCATAATCAGTATCCTATGGAAAATCCTTAGGTAAGACGATGTCAGCGTCCTAAGGATTATTCTACCTTAACGAAAATTCCTTCCCAATTCTTACGCGCGTAATACAAATTAATTACAAATGTTTTGATGATAATCGAAAATATCGCGAAGAATTATATGCACAATATTTGCGAAGTATCATGTAGTAACACCCACGTGGTGTAGCCTACCGGACCATACCGGTCTGACACGCAGTGGGTCCAGGGTTCGATCCCTGGCTAGACCGGCATCTGAATGATGAGTTTAGTTTTCTGTTCTGGGTGCGGATGTTTGTGTGTCCATGGCACCCACACAGGAGACACAGGAGAAAATCCTGGTGTGGGGCTATGAGTGTAGAAAACGTTTAACGTTTATTAATTTTATTGTAACACGCCTAAGAAGTTTTAACAATTCATAAAGGGTTTATGTATTCTATAATTCTAAGAAGAGTCATGTCCAGCAGTGGGATAATTGTGTAATTTCAAGGTGAACTCTTTGTGGTTCGACTCCAGAAGTACCACCGCTACACCTATTTCTGCCTCATAACAACAGTGTTATGCGCCGTTGTGTTCTGGTCTGAAGGGTGTAGTAAGGGAGACGTACGTTTCCGAGGCATTCCATCTTAGTCCTCAGGGGTAGCAACGCTCACCTAATGTTAACCCTAGATCTAACCTTAGGTGAGACTTTGATCTTACCTAGGGTTGCTTACAGATGTCCATGAGCGGCAGTAGCCATTTAACCATCAGGTGGGTTGCAGGCTCGTTTGCTACTTCCATACTATAAAAAAAAATTGTTAACGATGTGTTGTGTTTCCAGCTGGACAAGGGCGCGTGCGCGGCGATGCACGCGGTGAACCTGCGCAACCTGCTGGGCGCGCGCCGCACGCAGCGCCACGAGCAGGGCGACGAGTCGGCCGACTTCCGCGCGCTCTTCCCCGACCCCGTCTACATCGCCGGCACGCACACGCCCTCCGGGTTCTTCACTGTCGACGATCCGGTGTGTACCCAGAGACATGACGTAAAACATAAACGCTTTCTACACTCATAGCCCCACAGTAGGACATTTTCCTGTGTCGAGGGTGCCCTGGACACATAAAGACGAATACACAAACACCCAGACCCAGAACAGAAATCTTAACTCATCATTTAGATGTTTGTGTGACCGGGAATCGAACCTGGGAGTCCCGGGACCCCTGCGTGTCAGACCGGTGTGGTGACCGCTGCGCCACGCGGGTCGTCATAGACGTAGAGGCACAACATTCACGTAAGTGCATGTATGCGCACGTATGCACGAATACACTGACACACAGATACGCATTAACAGGCATAGACACATAAAACACACCATATTACATAACTGCCTTGTAGATGTAATATAATCATACTGAATTTGACTTTTTTAAACCATATTGAGTTGATAACAAAGTAATAAACAAATCCCAGATCCACGAATGGAAATTTATCTCACGATGATATATTATTGAATATGCCACGTTTAACTAATAAGAAAATAAATAAGTATATAGTTATTGCGATTAAACAGAAAGTCAGAATTAAATCACATACAAGTACATATTATAGAAACTACGTAAAATATGTCTGTAATAAGTGACAGTAGATTCATACGCATTCACGTGCATAAGCAAACACTTAGGGCGCATTTGATGTTGTATGTGTTTACACCTGAACGCACGTCCTCCCCATATATGCAATATTTGTATTCTATCGTTTCATACGCATACATGCACTTGAGTCCCAAAAAGACAGCAGTGCATTAATTCATGGTCGCGCGTGGGACGCACGTGCGGCCATAGCACCGCACAACAAGAAAAAGCCTCCCATGATTCTCAATATTTTTTTCAATCGTTTATTCCGCCTCTGAGTGACTTACAAATATTAAAGTACATTTAACATTATTTCGTCGTTTAATCGCGTGCAGCACTACATAACGCGGCTGTACCGTGTGCACGGCGCGGGCAGCAGCATACACCTGCAGCCGGTGGCGGTGCGCGCCGCCGAGCTGGACCCGCGCTACGTGTTCGTGCTCGACGCCGGCCTCTCTATCTACCTGTGGTGAGTGGCACGCGACACGTCGTGCGACGAGTGCAGCGCTGTGTCACGCGGTGCTAGCAACACCACGTTCAGCGTTACATCACGTGACACGTGCAGTCGCTACGTCACACGCTACGTCGCGTAGCTGTACCGCATACGCGGCGCAGAAAGTAGCGTGCACCTGCCGGTTGTGATGAAGAACTCACCGTATATGCCTATTAATGTTATACTAATGTCTAATGGATGATATGACAGCACTGTAGAAGAATTTACTAAATAACTTAAATAGAATCTTTTTTTCATTTATATTTAATTAATGTACGATTTAAGTACTTTTTAGGCGATTTGTACTTACTCCTTGTTATCATGTAATTTTCTCAGAATTGTGACAGACTTGAAATAAAGTTAAGTAATGTTTTATTTGCAACACTTGACTAGTCCGATAAGATTATTAATTTATTAAGTGTATAAAACAAAATTATTTTAATTTTGTTTTCACTCAATGTATATGGTTTTAGTTTGAATTATTCTCATGCCACTTAACCAACATGAATACACCTCATTCTTAAGAGTTATGATAATATATACAAGTGACTCTTTGTTTTTATTTTGAGGCTTATATTATTAAGTCTTCTTCAGGAATGGTAAAAAGGCGAAGAACACATTGAAATCCAAGGCTCGATTGTTCGCGGAGAAAATAAACAAGGAAGAGAGGAAAAATAAAGCGGAACTGATCGCTGAGCCGCCCGGCAAGGAGCCAAAAGGTTTTTGGGAGACGTTGAACTATGACGGAGAAATACCTTATGTACCCCAGGTAGTTTTTTTTTTTCAATACGTATGATAGAGTAATATTTATTGAAAGTAATATTTTCCAACAATTATAAGTAGTGTGTATATGGATAAATCGAATATTAAGTTGTACTTTGTCGGCAGGCTAGTTAGTTTATTATAGTTGGAGAATTATAATACTTATTTTTTTTAAATGAATCGTTTCCTGTAGTCTGTTATTTATTATAATTTCAGAGTTTGAGTTTTATATGAGACATCAGAGGGCGCAATAATATGGGGTGTGTCTTCTTATTTCTAAAGCTAAATTTTCCAATTCCCGACTATATTTAAAAAAATAGCCGTCACGGGACGCCTGATAGATGTGAAACAAGTAATAGGCATAAAAAATATGATTGCGATATATCATAATTATGTCATAGCATAATAAGAGCAACGCCATCCACGAACAGTACCCCGCACTAAATCGAACTAACACCGCAGCCCGCTTAGTTTTGTTCGATACTTAATAGTTCCGAAAATGTATAACAGATGGCGCGAAATGAATACGGTGTGGCGATCGCCACGCCAACAATATGGTTTACACGCTATATTATGGAATTATGTGTAACTCAATGTGACAGTGGACTAAAATTGTAACATATTCTTATGATTCTCATGTAAGTGATGTATATATATATATATTTATGAGAATAAAGATGTTTAAAATTTAGGCGCACGTAGCGCCTATAGATGTTTTACATCAAAATTAATTATAATTTTTAGTATATATCATAATCGCCCTAGACTGACCGTTTTCCGCTAGCCCGTATCGGCGATGATGAATAGCGTGTGACAGTCGTAATCCAAACATTGACGTGACCAGGAGCACGTGCCCGAGGACTTCGCGTGGCCCCCGCCGCGGCTGTACCGCGTGGAGCTCGGCATGGGCTACCTGGAGCTGCCGCAGCCGGAGGGCGCGCCGCTCGCCCGCGCGCTGCTCGCCACGCGCAACGTGTACATCCTGGACGCGCACGTCGACGTCTTCGTCTGGTCAGTGGGCTTCTTTTTATTATTATTGTTTTTTTTTTAACCTATGTTGTCTCACTGCTGGGCAAAGGTCTCCTCCGGATGCCTCCACTGCTCTCTATCCTGCGTCAGAGCCTACCAGTCTATCGAGTATTTGACCAGATCATCGCACCACCTTTTCTCAGGCCTCCTTCTTCGGCGATAGCCGTCTTCGGATACCCATTGTGTGACGATTCTGGCCCTTCTTCCTACACTAATTATTTTTATTTAGAATGTTTTATTACGGCTTTTGTTTGGTGCCTTTAAACCTAACTTGTTCTCCTACTACACTAGTTCGCGGCCATCGTTTTCTTCTTTCGGTCAGTTGGCTATGCTCCATAGTAGTGATGTCTCGATTCAATTCATTAACCCAAATTAACTCAATTTGGACTTATCTCGATTTAAATTAGGTTGAATTCTAACTCGAATTTGAATACTTCAGCCATAATGGGATTATTTAGTATTGTCACGAAGAATTATATAAATTAAAAACAAAACAAATTATTTACTCAGTTTCAACGGATTCAATTAGATTAACGTGAATTTTAACTCGAAATAACTCGATTCGTGTTTTTTTCCAAATTGGCACATCGTTACTCTATGCTGTGATAATCATTAAATCCCACGTCTCTAACGCGCAGAGTTGGAAGTAGTGTCGTACTCTCAAAGTATCAAAGTTAAAAGTATTTATCCTCCTTCCTTCTCGACTTGAAATGCTTCTATACCATATCCATTGCACTTACGTGCACATCTGTAAATACCTTCAAATAGAACATACAACATTTTACCTAAAAGTCAATCACAGATGCGTTGCTATTCTCTAGGAATAAAATGATCGCCTGATATGAATGTCAGCCGCTGTTATTATAATTAAATGAGGAAAAAACATTGAATTTTAAATACACGAAAATTGATTCGATGGCTGCGCCATCACCAGACTCTTTTCTATTTAATTAAAGGGGTTAGAACCATATGTGTTTCCTCTCCAGTCACTTCGGGTACATCCATTTCTACAATGTTACGCACTACTGTGTTCTAGTCTGAAGTATTTGAAAAGGAAAACATACTAATCGGAAATGATCTAACATAGTCCTCAGGGGAAGGAAATTATCTGTGGCCAACCATAGGTAGGACTGATTTTATTTAAGATTGATAACAAATGATCATGGACAGAAGCAATAAATGTAGACAAATATTTCAATACATGGACAATATGGTTTATTCGACTACGAGAGATAAAAAAGGAATTTGTCTCGTCACCAGGTTCGGCAAAAAGTCATCAAGGCTGGTGCGTGCAGCCGCGGTGAAACTGGCTCAGGAGCTGTTCAACATGGTGACGCGGCCGCCGCACGCGCTCGTCACGCGGCTGCAGGAGGGCACCGAGACACAGGTAAAGGACCCTTGGCCTAGGATCAGATAAATGAAAGAGATGGGCCTTGCTGAGTGCAGACGCCATCGGAACCGCGGACGAATGCTACAAGCGTACCCGCAGTCCTGCCAAAGGGCGTGCAGAGGAACACCATGGTTTTTAGCTAGTAGGAGCCTGTCTTATGCTCTCCGCTGCACCCGTGGCTGAGAGGAACCCATGAAGGGTATCCCCACGAAAAAAAGGAACAGATAAATAAATGTAACCACGGGAGGGTTAACGGCAAGGAGTTAAAAATCTTCTTCCTCCTCCCACCTAAATGTTAGCATCTGATGATGATGATGATAACATAATCGTAGACAGAGCGGGGTGTGTTTGGGTTTAAACCCTTAACTAAAAAAAACTACTACAATCCTGTAAACAATCAATTCCCGTACTAAACTGTACCCGAATTCACACATTGTTCGCAAGTACTTTTGATGATGGTAGAACAATTCTTGATTCAACACCGGTGGTACCATCGCCTTGCCTTATAAGCAGTGTTAAACACTGTTGTCTTGTAGTTGGAAGGGTGCTTAAAGGAGATAGTTACACGAGACTTCCTGACTTAGTCAGGTGCAACACCGCATCGTGGCTTACATCAGTTAAGACTTATAACTCTTTGTAGAATCCATTCTAGTAGGCACCATCAGGTGGTATATATTTAAAAAATGACTTATTCACGCAACCTGTACAGGTGTTCAAAACTTATTTCCTGGGCTGGGAAGAAGTGATAGCTGTGGACTTCACCCGCACAGCTGAGTCAGTGGCAAGAACCGGCGCCGACCTCGCCTCTTGGGCCAAACAGCAGGAAACCAAGTATGACTTTACATATAATACCATATGTACATACAATACATGTATATGAGTGTAAAAAAGATAAAAAAATGTAACTAAGTAGTATTATTTACTTACATACTTTATCTTTTTATAGTTAAGAATTTAAAAAAATCGTATTATCATTACGGTCATTGTGATTTTCCCCTTATTCAAAATTATAAATTTAATGTACTTGAATAAAAAGCTTATTAATTAGCTTTTAAACAATGTTTTATGCATCAAATTTGATTTTGTTATCTCTTTTATATACATTTAATTACGTAAAGTAGCTTTAAAAACATTATCTACTAATTTATAGTATTTCAAAATGAGAGAGAAACAAAAATTCATAAAATCTAGAAAGAAATCATAGCAGAAATAGTCTTAGGCAAAACTCATACCTTACTCCAGAGCGGACCTATCAGCGCTGTTCACGCCGCGGCAACCACCGATGCCAGCGGCGGAGGCCAAGGCGCTAGCGGACGAGTGGAACGAGGACCTGGAGGCCATGGAGGCCTTCGTGCTGGAGGGCAGACACTTCGTGCGTTTACCTGACAGCGAGTTAGGCATCTTCCACAGCTGCGACTGCTACGTGTTCCTCTGCAGATACGTTCTGCCCGTTGAGGTTAGGAATGAGTTATTAATCTAAAAGAACTAGTGAAATGCTAGCTGCTAACTACCGGCTAGCACGGTAGTGTACAAATGTTGTGTCGAAATTAAAAATTATCTGTGAAGAATACAAATGCGTAATATACACCCGGATCAAGACAAATGTTTTAAAAATATATATATAAAAGAAATTTAAATACTGTACAGAAGAATATTAACATAAATACTGATAGTATTATCTATGGAATTTAATGCTTGTGGATGTACTGTAGCATTTGTTGCTAGGAGCCTGTATCTCATAGTTTGCCTGATTCTTAATTAGAATTTAGCATTTGTTTGTTTCTAGAATAAAATCTTAAATATCTTTAAACTCAGTTGTCTATACCTTTTGGCGGTAAGGACCACATTTTACAGTCTAAAACTTAATGATTTAGTTATGACAAGTCAAGATAAGGCATAAGATCGTAACATATTTTACGCACTACAAACTAAAATCCATGAGCAGGGCGAGGAAGACAGCACCGGGTCCGGCGCCAACGAAGCCGAAGACACGGAGGGCGAAGCGGAAACCGCCTCCTGGGTGGTGTACTTCTGGCAGGGCCGTCGCGCGCCCAACATGGGCTGGCTCACCTTCACCTTCGGCCTGGAGCGCAAGTTCAAGCAGCTGTGCCGGCGGCTGGACGTCGTCAGAACCCACCAGCAACAGGAGAGCCTGAAGTTTATGACGCACTTCCGCAGGCGGTTCATAGTGCGTGATGGGAAGAGGAATCAGAAGCCGGTTGGTGTATGCCTCTATGGTCTTGCGTATTTTATTAATGCGAGATGGTTAAGCGTATTTTTTTTATGTTATTGACGTTTTTTAGTGGTTGTCCTATTTTTTTAATCGCAAACGAGTTTATCGTCCACTTGGTTACCGCCACTGATAAATAAACTGGTATCAATTTTGCAAAATATTGAAGCTGTAAGGTTGGCAAAATTCGTTGCCTATCCTGAATACTATTTTGGATTGTAGGAATAGACCTCGGTATTCAAATACACTTCTGCTATTAAGTATAAATAAGTTCATATATATTTGTGCTTCTGATGTTGGGCTACACGTGCTTCCGTGAAGTTTTTACTCATATATTAGATTTGCTTAATTTTCCCCCATCGTCGACAGATTTCGAAGTTTATATTCCGAATCACCCTTAGCGAAAGATGAGAAAAGAAATCAGAAACTAGCCGCTTTGTTTTTTCGCTGAACGTTGCTATTGGATTTACATACGAAATATTGCCAATACGCAATATTGGCGTCATGTGTACGTACTAGCTCGTACTCCCCCTTAACATAGCTATAACTACGGTTATACGTATGAACCTAACGTCCGTTTGCTATAAAACCAAATTTAATCCTGATTACTCGTGTTGCGAGCAGTGTGTGTGTGTAGTTAGTTATAACCGAATGTTGAATTCGGCCTCTCAATCCAGGGTCCGAGGTTCGAATCCCAGGCATTCCACGCACCACTGATTTTTCTAAAATTATGTGCATATTAAAAGTTAATCATCACTGCTTTGACGGTGAAAGAAAACATCGTAAGAAAATCAACACACCTGAGAGTTCTTTAAAAAGTTCTCAAAGGTGTGTGAAGTCTACCAATTCGCACTTGGCCAGCGCGGTGGACTATGGCCTTAAACTGTCTCAATCTGAGAGAAGACCCGTGGGTAGCTGTGGGACAACAATGGGTTGACGGTAACTGTTGCAGGAGGGCGGCGCGGTGGAGCTGCTGGAGCTGCGCAGCAACGGCTCAGCGCTGTGCACGCGCCTCGTGCAGGTGAAGGCCGACGCCGCCATGCTCAACAGCGCCTTCTGGTTAATATACTTTACTCTTTATGAAAACACACTTAGAGCGTTGACACCGCGGCAATCGACTGTAACTGGTCTATGACTGGTAGTGTCCGGCCGAAATTTCGACTTCGGCAACCTTCGGCCAAAAAAAAACTTCTTCGCGATGGAGGTGGTGAAGCGCACACTCCATTGTGGTCTTACACCATCAGTTGCGTTTAAAAATAACGTTTTTTACGAAATGTTGTCAACTAGTTTTAAAATAACTAAAATCGAATCTAGAAGTGATATATATACAATCAAAATAAACCATTAATACAATAGTATTTATCGTTGTCATATTCACTTTTAGCCATTTTGGAACAAAATTTCTAAAGGATTTTGAACCTTCGGCTTCGGCCGAAGGTTGTGGAGATAGCCGAATCGACTTCGACTTAGGCCAAAAATCGATCTTCGGTCGGACACTAATGATTGGTACTTTATAGGACACAGTTGCGTCACTGCCGCAAATGGTCATCTGTGTTGCATTACAGATGAGATCAGTCTTTACATGAAGTTAGCCACAGGTACGCAGCTACCCCTGAGGACTAAGTTGGAACGCCTCGGTTAAGTATATCTTCTTTACCACACCAGAACACAGTAAAGCATAACACTGTCGTTATTAGGTAGAAAGAGTTCTATCATCTATAAACCAGGTTTTACGGTTTAAAGATGCCTGGAAGTTGATATAAAATCTTCAGTAAATATATTATCTTCAGAAATTTATACTTCATTAAATGTAAATTTCTGAAGACACTACTATGGCTTCAGAAATTTACATTTAATTGTTTCATTCATGTGTTTCTACTATCTAATCATGTAGAGCAAGCTGTATCTACAGAGAGAACTATTTTCTCCTAATACTAATCTATTACATAAACGTAAACTTAATCGGCAGTACAATTCCTAACAACGTGACATTACACTTATTAAGTTTTTTATGTGTACTTTTTGGAATACAGTTACATCTTAAACGTGCCGTTAGAGGGCTCAAACGACACATCGTCGGCAATAGTATACGTGTGGATTGGAAGTAAGAGCGACCCGGACTCCGCGCGCCTCATAGAGCAGATCGCCGAGGAGAAGTTCAACAACCCCTGGGTTAGCTTGCAAGTACGTATTACCAGTATATTTTTTATTGAAATAGCAAACGAACATGCAGTTCATTTGATGGCAGTCACTACTGCCCAAGAACATTGGTAACTTGATATATATCTGGGGTTCTATGTGAAGTCAAAAAAAGCGTTGCTACTTCCAAAGAGTAAGATGGTCGCCTCATATGAAATGAGTTGAGCAAGGGAAAAAAATATAATTTATTTACATTGCTTTTATTATTTTCTACACAATCCAGAGGTTGGCAAATTTAAAAAAACATATATATTTCAACGATGATCCAAAAATAACCTCAGTATACAGATCAAATCTCCAAATATAATGTAGCAAATTACATTTTAATCTACAGTTACTATATGATTATTTTAAAATTGTTGGGTAAGTAATTGCGAAATTTTTAGTAATTCCACATTTACACTAAAGGATTTGTATCTTATACATTAGTTATTCAATACTATAAAATTATTTTAAAATTGCTGGGTAACTATTTGCGAAAATTTTTAGCAATTCCACACACTAAAGGATTTGTAATTTGTACATTACTTATTCAATACATTAATGTAACCCTGTTCCCAGGTGCTCACGGAGGGCAGCGAGCCGGACAACTTCTTCTGGGTAGCGCTGGGCGGTCGTAAGCCGTACGATACGGACGCCGACTACTTGAACTACACGCGCCTGTTCCGATGCTCCAACGAGAAGGGATACTTTACTGTGTCCGAGAAGTGCACCGACTTCTGTCAGGTTCGATAAAATTCCTGCTTCTCTTATCCATCCATACATATGAATAAAATGAAAGTTCCTCGTACCTGTATACTGCTTATTACCAAAAAAGATAGCTTGGTCTAAATATTAGTAACAATTGGCATTTCTATTTTTAGCAATATGTTTGTCTGTGTGTTTGAAATCAAACTAAAACTACTTAATTTAATTTAAAGAATGTAGTTCTATTGTAGTCCGTATCTTGAGACATCTAGTATTTATTTCATTAAAATCCATCTACTCAAAATAGTTATGTTACCTTTAGTCAGCTCGGGTGAAATTGCGGCACACAGCTAGCTTATAACATTAAATTCGGTATGCACGTTCATTTATGCCTTCCTACAATCATGTATTACTTTGAAATTTAGAGGATGTCATCGATCATTGCATCACTATGTTCCAACATAAATTATGTACCAATGTGTAATAACGGGAACCAATGTATTATTGTTGAAGGATAATATTTTAAAATATAACTATAATTTATTTGTAACATAAATTCATATTAATTCATTACAAGTTAACCAAGATAGTCATATTTATTATTATTTTATATTTTGTAAATGATGGTTGCAGTCCTTTGATGTAATTTCGGGTTTCACGACTACGAGAGAAATCTTAACTGAAGACTGAAAATTGATTTTAATTGATTTTGTTATCTTGATTGAATTCATAATAATGTTGCACAGGACGATCTGGCGGACGACGACATCATGATACTAGACAATGGCGAGCAAGTGTTCCTGTGGCTCGGCGCCAAGTGCTCCGAGGTCGAGATAAAGCTGGCATACAAATCTGCACAGGTGAATTATAAAAATATTTTTTAAATATATTCAATAAATATAATGACAAGTTTTGTTATAAAACTCGGTCTCTCACGTTAGAAATCTGATGGTGCGTTTACCAGGTGGTGCGTTACCCAGTGTAGTTCGACCGGGGAGGTACCATCGCCACACCTATTTCTAGTGTGAAGCAGTTCTTGCGTTTCGGTGGTAGGGTGTGGTTGCTGGCTCACTATCTTAGCCTTCAAGAGTAGCAACGCATCTGTGATTGACTTCAAATAGGACCCCTGTCTTATATGAAATTGCTTACAGATGTCCACGGACGGCAGTAACCACTTACCATCAAGTGGTCTGCAAGCTCGTTCGCTATTTTCGAATGATGATGCCAGGAACGCGTAAACGCGTTCCCCGACCTCAGAAAAAAAAAACTACCGAATTACAACCGGCCATGAGATTCAAATCCCAGAGACATCTCTAAGTCACGTTATGTAATGTCCTAATTAAATATTACTTACCACATGCTTTAACGGTGAAAAAAAGACATAATAAAGGAACCTACAACTCAACAACAAAAATTACAAAGTTGAGTCAAATCTGCCATTCTGCACTTGGAAAATCTGTTTTTCGTTTCGACATGCGCATGACATGCACATTATTTTGACATGAATTTCCCAATGGAAATATATCAAAATAATTAAAATTAACTCACAACAAACTCACACTAAAAAATGTAACTCACAGGTATACATCCAACACATGAAGACAATGCAACCAGAGAGGCCGAGGAAATTGTTCCTCACGCTCAAGGACAAGGAGTCGCGACGGTTCACCAAGTGCTTCCACGGCTGGGGCGAGCACAAGAGACCTCCAGAGTAAACCAAATAGATCTGATCAGCAGCAGACAAGAAACTTCGGGTGAACTAACCGGAAGTATCTGAAAATGTATCTGTCTGTTTCCCATGTTTTAGACTCACTCAGTATTAAAAGTATGTCCAAATTGTGATGCTCCACATTTAGCTCATCTTTACTTACTAAGTTGTTTGTTGGCGTTATGCAATTTGTACTGTATAATTACCATGGATGTATGTTATATTGTACCATGACATATATTAGGCTTCTGCCATTGAGTTCTACTCGTTGAGATTACAATAGACTACATTTTAATATGTTACGGGTACTCACGATATGCGTTTTTGAATTTCTTTTTGCCGATATTTCGACCCAGTTCATGGATCGTGGTCACGGCAAAACTGCGGTGGCGGTGAGAAACCGTTGACCAGCACTAGTGGTACCTATCTACCCTACGTGTAGTTCGTTTTTCTTTTTTAGGTTCCATATCACAACACACAACACTAACTGTATCCTTAAGCACCGTACTTTGCATTATTTGTGATTTACATAAACTAACCACTGGTATCCACGTTTGCGCTAATTTAAAACCATCTTCTCTGTTAAAGTTCTTAGGATATTTTTGATCTCTATTGCTTCTCTACTAAACGTGGAAAGTAATGACGCTCAGCGGAGATCACCTGAGGTTTATGTAATTCGTACCAGTGGTTAGAACTGGAATTAAGAATGTAATCAGCTACCGCAGACTTCTTCGGATCAATCTTTTTGAAAAAAAATATCAAAACCGCATATCGTGAGTACCCGTAACATATCAAAATGTATCAATTCCGCGATAATATTAGTCTACAATAGACTATTTAAAATAAAACTAGCTACAAGAAAGATTACCTGATGGTCAACTTTTTTTTAAAAACTAGCGGCATTTTTTTACATTCATCATTAAAGGGATATTTAAAGTTATTTCTTTAACCATGAATTATAATGCGGGAAACAAGAGGCAAATAAGTATATTTAGTGAAAATGCAATACTTCCGGTGGTTACACACAAAATAACGATCTCTCACGAGTGTATACCATTTAACGTTGTGATTCCCCTTTTATATACAATGAACTATTATGTCAAAAAGTAGAAATGAACGTTTTCATTTCTGCTCTTTACTTTCTACTTTTCGTTTACATTTTATTGTTTGAAGATATAGATGTTGGTTTATGAAGTGGTCTTAACACATCTACTAAGGTATAATGTTATAATTTGTTATAGAGGCACCATGAAGTATTTAGTACATATGTTTATATAATATTGGTGGAAAATATTATTGAAATTTTATCTGGAATTCATAGTTGATTTTCCATTTTTTTTACATTCAAATTGTGAAATGAAATGCTTTCTTTTTGTATAGACCATGCTTTTGTAGAAAAATATGACCTGAATTAAAAAGATCTAGCAAGAGTCGGCAGGTTTGTCTTATTGTTATAATCAATTTATGTATTAGTTGCATTTTTAATTCATGTTTTTTGGCATTTTTCTTTACATCATGGCTGTTCAAGTCAGATTCAATGAAAGCCAAGACAAATCACTACAGAGACTGAAGGGCCACAGAAAGAAATGTAGTTTTTTTTACCGGTCTCTGTATGAATAGGACGAAAAATAAGAGGTCGCCTAGAATGACAAGCCCCAGGCCGTAATTTGGACAGCCCTGAATTAAATATTAAAATAAGGCAAAGGTGCCTTGCATTTGAGGAAACAAGATACATCTTTCCTGTATTAGTATTTTATAGTTATAGAATTGTTTGTAAAATCGTTATTTCACATTGTAAATTATCCTAACAGTAACGGAATAGATTTTTTGTGAGGACCAATTTCCATTGCTTCAAGGGCGCCTATGCACTCTCCAATAATAATTACAACCGAATCTTCAAACTATTCTTCCACTTCCTTACTTTAATCTACTTTTATTGTCCTTTACTTGTTATCTGTTTTGTTATGAGTCTAGTCTTCAAACTGCACAAGTACAGACAAAGAATCAGCTGCAGTCTTTAGTGCATGGGCAATGGGCATCATATGGAAATAATATTTTCTATTGTACGTAAAAATAAAAGACTGATTCATGCCATTTGCAGTCATTTAATTATCACATTACTTATAAAATTAAGCACAAGTGTGTTGAGATTACTGGCATTCATAAATTCATGTTTGTTATAGAGAGTAACATTTGACTAGTATGCAGAAACTGCGAGGTTTGTTACTCTTTACTGAAATATTTTTATATACAGTTAAGACAGCATTCAACGTAGACAATAAGACATTTTTACAGCACAATATTGTTTTCACTGTTTCTGTAGTTTGTTTTTACATTTACAATGTGTGATCAATCTGACAACAGGTCAGGTTTTGCAATGTGTGGCCAATAGCATTTTAATATTTATTGTTTTACTTGTGAAATTGTATATAGAATGCTGTTTTTGTATTATATTGCTGTACTTATATATTAAAATTCTGTAAATATATGACTTAGGAGAAAATATAAAAATCCTTATAACAAATAAACTATGACAAAACATAAATATTAAACGGGCATTTTACATAGACTAAGCATGTGAGCACAAAGTTTATTATATTACAATAAAGCTTTTGTAACAATCCTAATAAAGTTTTAACATTATGTTGTTTCTTCTTTATACCCGCTTGAATTAAGGATCTGGAAAGAAAACATTTTTTTAAGAAATGGTTATGGAAACACGCACAAATAGCAATAATATAAGATGACAAAATAGATCTGACCACTTATTTTCCCACTAATTTTGATTAATTTTAATCAATTGGTTTATTAATTTCAATATTACATTACATTAAAATGTAACATTACAATAATTTGATTAATAATAATGTTAAAAAATAAAACATCTTATGCCATTTATAAATTTGTACCCAAAACCTTGCATATTGAGTGAAAAATATCCCACACATGGAAATTATCTCTATATTAGTTTGAGAGATGACCATTTTAGAGACACATTTATTTTATTTGATTTGCATAGATGACAAGTTTATGATGAAGGAGGAAAATTCGTAGATGATAATAATACCTAAGAATTTGTCTAAACTTTTAATCATCATCGTCATCGTCGTCAGATGGAACGAAGAGCTCGTTCTCCTCGAGGAAGTTGGCGATGTTCTTGCTTATGGCCGCGCCTATGAGCAGCCCTGGCACCACGGCGCACACCACACTCAGCAGACCAAAGGGAGTCTTCTCAGGCTCGGGGAGAATAGCCCCACTTGGAGTAGTCGTCGCGTTCCTTTTCTGTACCACAGGTTCATGTCTTGTTAGACTTTTTGATTGTGCTACGAGTCGTGTTAGCCGTGAAACGGACATTGTGCGTAGGTTCGGGGAATTACGTACAATAAAAATTATTTATAGTTCGCAAAGAATGGAAAACGCTCCAATATTAATGACACTTGGATCGAAACCACTCGAATGACATTGACATACAGACGACGGCAAAACTGCCTGAAAAACTAGTGATGTGCCTATGTGATTATGTAACTGCCTATTAACATCAATCTAGAATAAAAGGAACGTAAACACATTTTGTTTTTTTTATTTCTCGACTTATTTCTATTTCTCAATGCTTATATTTATAATTACATTTTATTCAATTTGATTTTAATCGTCTGTGTTGTAGCAAAACACTTGCATCCGCTGTATGTTAATAACGTCAAAAACTTTCCTCCCTCAGTCGAGGTCGATCATTATTATTTCGAGGTTTTTTAACTTTTCAGTAGAATTAATCAAGTTTATGTCTTCTAATAAAAGAGTATTGAAAATAATACTGTTTTACGAAAATAATTAAGAAGTCTTTGTGATAAAGCCATGAAATTGTGAAGTCGTGATTGTGACATGTTATGAACGGAACATAAACAGCTGCACCAGAGCACGAAAAGTCAAATTTATCAATAATATCGCCAAACAAACAGATGTCATCTGAGTAGGAAAGTATAAATCAATAATTTAATAATTCATTGATCTTTTAAGTGAATCGTAAAAATGAACGTCACACTAACGAGCTTAGAAGCCTTGATATGTAAGTTTTAGATTTAGTATTCCATATGAAGCGAATCCAATAAGAATTGGGTCGACTCAGTGTATTTGGTGTATTTTTTTTTTAGTAAAAGCGACGCACGAATCTTTGCCACAACCTGACGATGCAGCGGTGGAAGCATTCTGCACGGTGATGCGCGACGCTCCCGACGGCCCGCTCCTGGCCGCCCAGGCGCTTGCGGCGCGCATGCAGTCTCTCAATTCGCAAGAAGCAATGCTCGCTCTCGTTATGTTAGATCGTTGCATGCGCCGGTGCGACGCGAGTTTCCACGCAGAAATTGGAAAATTCCGATTCCTCAATGAAATGATCAAGCTCGTCTCGCCAAAGTATTACGCCGATAGAACCTCCGCGGAAGTTCGCACGAGAGTATGTTTTTGAAATAAAATTAGTATTTAAAGGTAAAAGCTCAACGGTAAAATAGTATTTTGTAACATTACAGGTCCTACAGCTGTTACATGCCTGGTCTATTGAATATCCTTCAGAATCTAAATTTAAAGTTGCCTTTGACATGCTTAAAAACCAGGGTGTCATCACGGGGACTCCGCCTCCCCTACCTCCAGAGGATCCCCCTGTTGTTACTCGACCAAGGGCAAAGAGTGCAGTTTTTGAAGATGAAGAGAAGTCTAAACTGCTACAAAAACTGCTCCAAAGCAAAAAGCCAGAGGACTTGCAACATGCTAATAAACTTATTAAAACTATGGTCCGAGAGGCAAGTAAAACATTTTCATTATTATGCTAAATGCAACAATTAATCATACACCATTTCTTCTTGTTGATTAATATTTAAACACAGTATTGTATACTGAGAAAATGGCCTATGACATAATCTTATTTTCTACAAAAGATCCACTTGAAAAGCAAAAAAGGAAAGTAGTTGTTTTTTCTTGATATAGAAATTGATGGTTATGTAATACTGTATCTGTTTAAAAAAAAATTAAGTTGAGTTTATGCCTCATCATGAGATTTTACTACTACTTAATTATTTTCTGATATATCATAGCAACTGTGTTTTTATCCAATGATAGGAAGAACGCAGGAATGAGGCGAACAGTCGCCGTGCGAAGGAAGTGGGCGCTGCGCTCGACAGTGCCGAACTCCTACAAGACATGTTGGACCATGCTTATGATGCATCGCCTGAAGAGGAGCAACTAATGGAGGAACTGTATGCCACCTGCACCAAGTACAGGCCGATACTGGAACGAATGGCTTATGGGAACACTCAGGCGTCAATTCTCAGTAAATACTTTTGCTTTGTAAAACAGTTTTGATTAATTTTTTTTTATTAATTAAAATTATAAAAAATAATTAGGTACACTTTAATAACTACATTTTAATATCAGTCCAATGCAGTCTATCTTACTTCTTACTAATATTATAAATGCGAAAGTTTGTGAGAATGTGTGTTTCTTACTCTTTTATAAAAATACTGGTTAGGTTTCGCTGAAATTTGGCACACAGATAGTTTATGACCTGGAAAATTACATGGGATACTCATTATTATGGTATACTTAACCGAAGCGGGCAAAGTCCATAAATGAAGAAGTAAATAAAATTCTTAAGCAAGTAGAGTGTTCTAATATTCAAGGGATTCAAGTGTGAGTTTTGTGAAAATGAGAAATGATATATTGTTGTGTCATCTACCAGAAGTGAAGCCTAATAACGAGATTTTTTTTAATTCCTCATTATTAGGTTTAAGATCACTCATCAAAATCCTTTAAAATTACAACACTTAAATGTAATTACAGATCAAATTTTGCTTGCGGGCGATGTATTAGACGATGTAATTGAAAAATATGACTTGCGTATTATTGACAAGAAGCGACGGGAGAAATTGGGACAGCCCAGTTTACTGGACTTTGCCGGAGCCATGAGCGGCAAGGATGACACCGAGGGTTCAAGGAAAGCCAAGAATGTTTTGGAGGAATTGGGCATATATGACCAGCGAACCCTTTCCTGCGCCATTGTGGAGCTCTTGAAACCTATGCCACAAAACCTAATGGAGACTAGTAAGATTAAACTTATTATAATTCTTATAGAAATTAGTTATCAAAAATTTACAATTTCAACACCTTTAACTATAACAAGTAATAATTAGTAAAGTAATAGTGATAATTACGAGTAATAGTTCAGGTATAATATTTTTTTGTCTAGTGAGTAAAATCCTGGCCTTGCTCATAACCCTATATTTAACTCAGTTCAATTCAAAATACAAACAAGAGGCTGCTGTAACTTATGACTCTAATAAAGTATACTATTGGCACAATTGTTATCTAAGTAATAAATACGTTATGTATATATTATATATTAATATATAAAGCAAAACTTCTGATATCTTAAAATGAATACTACATGCAGGTTCATGTAGGGAAGAAGAGCAGAAATATAATATTTGTGTATACTTATTGCCATAAATAATATAAAATAAATTAAACATAATTTATTTATTTATTAAGTAATCCAACAGCAAAACATAGAAAAAAAATACTTTATACATCGTATGATACTAAATTAAGCCAAAACAGGATTACACAAATAGTTTAGAAAAATACACAGGACTACGATGTGTTCATGCGCGATAATATAATAATAATGTCATATGTCTGTAAAAAAACGCTTATTGCTTTTAAATATAGTTATAAATAGAGTTTTTCAACTATCTCACTATATAGATTTATATTTCAGTTTTTATATTCATTAAAAATAATGCACAAATGAAACACACACAAAACCTATTTAGTAGATAAAAACTGTTTTCGAATTATGTGTAAAATTTTCACAAAAGTGTGTGAATTCAACTTCCTTAAAAATAATCCCTTACCTAATAATTGGAAACGAATAATAACATCTATGGTTAATTTTAAACTATCATTATATATTTACCAGGTGAAGAAGAATTGCCATCAGAAAAAGAAATGAAAGCCGAAGGATGGGACGAACTTGACTCACTTGGGGAGCAGTTGTTGAAGCAAGCTTTACCTGAAAATGCTAAACGTTCTGAGAGCTTCAATGGGTGAGATAATTAATACATTAACTACTATATAAGGAAAAATTTCATCCACAATTTTTGGAATATAACCTTGGTAGCATGTTGGCATAAAAAAAAAGCCTGTCTCACCTATCCTATATATTTTATTATAATGATATCCAACAATACACAGTTACTAATAATGCTTTTACTATTCTAGCAAACCTACAAAGAAAATACCAATGAACGCTCTGGAGAAGTCGTCTCCAAAGCACAATCCTTCGAACTCTCAACCAGCTTCTAATGGAGCATTTTTTGACTTGGACTTCTTCAATAAGCCCACTAGCGAGACATTAAAGCCAGTGCCTGTTGCACAAACATCCAAATCGGCCACTAATGATGATGTCATGGTGGATATAAGTATCAATGCTGCATCATCCAAAACCAATGGTCTCATGGATATGTTGGACTTGGGAGTTCCGGTGGCACAAACCAAATCTAAGAACACTCAAAGCCCGCTGAACAAAGATCCCATTGATTCTCTTCTCAAGAAAGCACAGGACTCTAAAAGCAATCAAATGAAGAATGAAGTGAAGCCCGTAACAGATATATTTATAACTTTGCCGAGTGTGCAACCCAGCACCGTACCTTCAGTGACTGCGTTCGAGGAACAAGGAGGGCTATCAGTTGTTCTGCATTTCTGCAAGAATAAACCGAGGCCGGATGTCAATGTGATTGTCGTGTCTACAACAAGCAAAAGCAGCTCTCCTATCACCGAATACAAGTTCCAAGCTGTTGTTCCCAAGGTGAGAAATGATTTATATGTATTCTTAATATTCAACCATACATATATAATAAAAATGAAAGATTCATTGTGTCATATATTACATATTTGCGATAAATATATAAAGATAATACAAAAATAAATAATTGGGGTATTGAGAGTAAATAATAAAAACTTCTATATGGATTTTTGTGTGTATTTATGTGTTTTTAACAGCATCTACTGAATTAAATTTACGGAATTGAAATCCGTCGTCTTTATCAAAATTAATTACAATTTTAAGTCAGAAGTATTTTTTCTATATTTATATGATCTGTGCTATTTAAAGTATTTAAAAAAAAGAATGTATAAAATTTGCGTTATATTTATATGAAATCTAGGGGGACATCGAGTAGAACGAATGGTTGGACGAAAGATATGATCAACGGAAGGTAGGACGCTTTAAAAAATAGATGGGGGATAAGCATCTTTCTATCGAAAATGCTATCTTTTAGTATTGGGTGGATTTACGTCATAACTTCATTTGTTGTCATTTTCCTATGGTATTGTAAAATATAAGGTATATAAATAAAAAAAAAAAAAACGCTTTCTACACTCATAGGCCCCATACTAGGATTTTCTCCTATGTCGTTGGTATCATGGATACATAAAGACAAACACCTAGACCAGAAAAACAAGATCCCATCCGAATTACCAGAAGTGTCTGGATTATAGATGCTATATTTTTAATATACTAACATTTTTATATAATATGCAATTTATTTTTTATTGACAATTGACTGAATTGATTTGACGTTGACTAAATGCCACAGCCACGTAAACATTCTACATGTTTACATGGCGGTGCCAACCAACTGGACCAACGCACGTTAACATTGCTAGGTGATATACAAAAGGCTGATGTGTGTCTGCAAATGATTGAACATTGATACATGTCCCGCACTT
>MOOZ01000455.1:677014-710917 GCA_002930495.1 Cecropterus lyciades | reverse complement strand
TATACACCTACATGTCAAATTTATGACATTTTATCTGCTGAAACAAAGTTTCAGAACCCCTTACAAAGATTGATCGTATTGCTTTTCCCGCCATTAGGATTGTCTGTAGCCTTATCAATAATACAAAAACCATATACTATGTAATGAACAATAACAATGTACAAACATCATCGGGCTAAAACGCAAGAAGCTAAGACCGTAAAAAATAATCAAACAGGATCACACGCCATATTTTTATCAACTTTAGTAATCCTATTTTGCGTCTTATTTATTATGCGACAAGATATAAGATTTCATTACTAAGTAGTATGATGTGTTAAATCAAACTGATATATGGCTCCCGTCCCACCTAGAATAAATTATAACCTCATTCTTTTAGCTACAAGTTTTCAATTAGGTAATATTACAATTTACTTTCAGTTGATCATTTCTACTAAAGTTATTGAGGATAGATGCTTAGCAACTTTTATATAATTTGAACATATTATCAGAAAAATTAATAACATATTAGGTCCAGATAAACTTGCATGTTTACGATACTTTCGCAGACTTGATATAGGTAGGGATTGGAAATTCCTAATATTAATGAATAATTACAATAAGGAAGAAAACTAAGGTCGAAATTAATAAAGTATATTTGTATTTTAGAATCTGACAATTTTAAAGTAGAAAAGGGGGTATAAAATAAGAAGACTAATAGAAAAATAAATTTTATATGAAATTACTTTATTGAACATGTAAAATCCGTATTGACATGAGGAATGCTATCTCATTTACAAAATAACACAAATGTAAAATTTGAGAGACTAATCACATTGCAAACCTACCTATTAACTAACTAAAAATACAACATACACTTCAATTTCCTAAATTATTTAATTGCAGCACAGACTTAGTCCTGCACTGTTCATTCTTAGCTTAAAGTTTGGTTCATTATTAGCATTGAAATTTACAATGAAAAGAGGTAGGTTTAATTAATATAATAAGCCATCTTTCATGAAATCATCTCTAATTTTACATCTTGGTATAGTTCGACCAAAACTGTTATGTCTATGAGTAAAGGTACGAGTAAGAAAATCTTATTGTTTACAATGTAAATTATACTATGGCATTTTAGCTCAAAGTCCAGCTTTTACTGCAACCAGGTATATTTCCAGACATAAAGTTTAATAAAACATTTGAGGTACGTCTCAAAAGGTGAGCATCCAGTAGTCACAGCGAACTTAAACGAGGGAGGGCTAACTGTACAATTCCCCAGTGTATACATGCTAACACTTAATATAATTTTTTTTTTGAGGCTTAGTTATCTAGACCCTAGCCTGTGGTGAAACTTTCCAAATTCTGCACTTCACTTACAATACACCTATTACTATTCAATACTACAATAATGTAATTAAGTAGTAAATAACACCTGTCAAATAATCAACAATTTCATTCATGTCGACCCAAATATTATAACATTGAGTGCAAAATAATTAAAATCTTTAAATCTCTGCAGTAAATACTTGAATAAAAAAAAATTAGAGAATATGCCATACAGACTTTGGAAAGTCAGTCCCGTTTTACTTTGAAATAAATTAAGTCCGAGTAAATTATTCAATATGAACAGAAATGCCTTTGAGATTGGGAGATCAATCGCTTTCTTCTTCCTCTTCCTCGCCCTCTTCCTCCTCAGACTCCTCCTTCTTCTTCTTGGACTTCTATAACAAATAAATTCATAAGTAAACATATTTACACAACATAAGTTTTCCATTACCACATGGATGACAGGGATATAGAAAAATGTTAAAAAAAAAAAGGATTACTCACAGCAGGCGCAGCTTTCTTGCCCTTCTTTCCTCTCTTCTGTGCCTTCTTGCCGCCACCCTCGCCGCCGCCTCCGTTCGCATTATATGACTCCAGGTCCTTTGTGTACTGTTCTTTGGCTTTTGCCGCCTTTTCTTCCCAAACCTATAACAAACAAACAAACAATTTATTAGATTGAGAACACGAGGACAAATAAAACAAAGACAAACTATCCAATTAAGGATAAAACATATACTTACGCTTTTGTCTTTCATGCCTCTCCATATTTCACCACCCTTTTTGGCGATTTCGGTGACTTTCAAACCGGGATTTTCGGATTTGATTTGTTCTCGAGCACTGTTAAGCCACAGCATGTAGGCTGACATAGGACGCTTCGGCTTGTCCGTCATTTTAACTTTTTTCCTGAAAATATTCGTAATATTCCATAAAATAAGCCAATAAAACTTATCAACAGGTTATCCGGGCCACGCTCGACGCGAACTAGAGTGCTAACGTGCCTTTCCACCTCATATATGCCTCAAATAGGACGCGTTTTGGCGGGAAACTGATTTACGGGCCAGTGGAACAATAATTAGATAACGCCAAATCAATATAATAATAATCCGGTTAAAATGCAACAAAATCTAGCTTTAAACAACATAATATTCAACGAAAATAGTTATCGCCTCATATAACGAGTTCACTGGCCTATGCTTGGGTCGAACGAGCCATTTTGTTTTCACGTATTGTGTAGAAAATACGCAATAACCGTAGATGACATAATTACTAAATAATCCCAAAACTAACCAGCTATAACTTGTAGAAGAACTGTTTCAGTCCTTCAATGGAAAAGATCCGAGAAATTAATTATTTAAAATAGGGCGTCCTTCTCCATACCCACGCTTACTAAGGAAAGTACGACGACGACTATAGCCATGTTTGACTCAGAATTCCAACGTGGAATCAAACATATTTTTACGAAATACGCGTTAACAAACACAAATATGCTTAATAAAACACTATACTTAAGTTAGAAAAATTATTAGACTCACCTGATAGCAAAAATTTTGAATTATTTTTTGAACTGGTACACAACCAAACTGCAGACGTAGAGAACCAGAAGAAAATGTATGGAGCTCGAAGCAATGTTCCCAGAGCAAGCTAGCTTGGGGTCGTTTCGCGTCGGCACCAAAGCGCCATCTATCTCGTACGTGATTGGACGATAATTTCATTGGTGCCAACCGCATGCCACTATTGAAGCATCGTGTACTACGTATATCCGTGACGTAAATTCTGTACAGCTTTTTCAAAATAAGCTTTATGTTAGTGGAATAAGACATGTTTTTGATTTAGGGTTATTCCTCCGTACATTTTCTTCTAAAAATTATTTTGCTTGAAATTGAAAGAAATAAGCTTTAGAATAACAAAATATCAATGAGTTAACAGGGATTATACATTATAGAATATTTTTGGTTTACTTTTCTTTAACATTTATATAAGAAGTACGTCAAAAAACGACTCGGTCCTCTTTAGGTTCCCCTTACCAGACGCCGACGAAATAACCTCGCGCCTTATTTTAAATGCCGCCAACGTTTATTTCGAAAACATAAAAAGCGCGGCAAACGTCAGCGTGAAAGGGACGCCAATAAAACATAGCGTTTGTTTACGATTTGATATTTCAAGGCATCTTGAGAAATAGTTTTTATTTCTACACTGATAAGGGTGTAGTGCTTAAGGTTCTTGAAATAAAATACATTTCTAACAAACGCTTTTAGTTAAACAATTCAGGAATGTACCAAACATTTGAACGACAGATAAGTACCTTCTATAAGCCTACTCAGTAAATTAACAAAAAGCGAGATAGATAACGATTATGCCTAATCACAACAGTATAGGTACTTTTATAGAACAACCAGCATGTTCCTTGCATGCTTATATGACTGCCCACTAACCTACTATCAAAATTTACAGCTCACTTTAATCATTAACAACTTAAGTCGAATTTGAAATGTTTATCAATCAGTCATATAGTCACCCACGTCATTTCTGACTTACTTATTTCTTACAGTTTCCAACTGTCTATGTTATAAGTATATAATCACAATGAAGTTAGTAGATGCAGTATAAACCTACCTCTTACTTATATAGGAGGTAGGTTTATAATGCATCTACTTACATCTTAAGGTTTCTAAAAGATTTTGCAACTACTTTCCAAGTTTTTCAACTTTCTAGATAAGTAAGTCAGATAAAATTTGTTACTTTATTTACATACATAAATGTGTTAATTGTTCTTAAAGCACACTCGTAGAGTTGTAGAGTTCGGTCGTTGAGCCTTTTATACTCGTAGATTTTTTATTTAATTAAAAATTCTTTTAATATTAACTCTTTCTAAGTTTCAGAAAGTCAGTAATCTTATCTGGGTTTTAAAGATTTATCTTTTAAGCTTTTGTCTTTTAAACAAAGGTACATACACTCTACCTGGTAGTAAGTGGCCACTGTTTGTATCTCTCCTCAGTACACTCTTCAAATCGTAACAGCAGCTTATAATATTGGTGTTACAAGGTATGATGATGGTTGTGGCTTTAAAGCCGAATTACAAAGCGTCCTATTTACTACAAGTTTAAGGTAGTTTAGGAATATTTTGGGACACGCATTTTTTTAAATTAATCTATGTCTCCTTTTCTAGCAACACGTCGTTTCTTATTTGAAAGTCAGTTCCTTTGACCTCTTATTGGATTATTGATTTCCTGTTTGAAAAGTTGTTGTATCTTTACTTTTAAAATTAGGTGATAGGTACAGTGCCCAATGGGTAAAGTATAATACACAATATTATAAACTTAGCGTAGCGTTAACTTATGAAAACCATATAACTAGTTACATAAGTATTGAGTTAAAAGTTCTCATAGAGAAAATGTTTGTAAACATTGCATACAGGAAAGATTATAAGTATTACATACCCTTACTTACAATGTCGCAGCATAGGTGTGATGCATCAATTTTGGAGCTATTGTGTGAAGCTAGGATATGACATGGTCGGCTCTTGGATAGATAGAAAATAGCTTCCAGATAATATCATACATTTGTGGTTAATCTTTTCGAAGGGCATTAGAAAACTTGCGACAGAATCGCTGCATTGAGAATGTATGGTGCGACATCCGCATGTGATAAGAGAGAGTCCTGTCAACAAATATCATATTTTCATAGAGGTTTATGAAGTGGGAAGGTAGTAGATGCGCAGTTGTTAATCAATAGGTAGGTTCGTACTTTTTATGTAATTAGTTCTTGCATAGTGTAAAAGGCATTTACTTAATGGATATGGCTAATGAAAAAAAGCGCATCACAGATCATGAGGTTTATGCAAATAAAAAATAAAAGAAACGTATGTTCAATTTCTACTTATTTAATACAATAGCATGAGTTGTAACGGGGTTTTGCTATTTCTAATGGGCCAGAGCAAATAATGTTTCAGTGTTCAAATCATATAATTGTTTCATCTTATATGTTTTACGGCATTGTATACCGTAAAAATAGGATTCGAACCCTTGGCCCAAAATCGGAGGTCAAACTTTTGAACGCTATTGTTTATCTATCATAGTTAGAGGAAAATCTCATTATTTGTGGAAACATTACTTGCTCCTGCCCATTCAAATCAGCAAAACATGTTCTAACGTGTTTTGCTAATTTGAATGTACAGGATGGCGATTGTGTTAAATCGAGTAGAAATTGACATATGTTTTTTTTTATTTATAAAAATGCATGACCTGTGATTGTGAAACTTTCTCATTATTATATTAAGAATATTTTAAATGCAAATAATAAAAAACTAAATTCCGTCGTGTACATAGATTTGAGCCATACAAAAATTGGCCATGTCCCTTGCGATAACTTAGCGTTCCTATCACTTTGTACCTCCGTAGGTCACTTAAGAAATAAGAATACTTTGACTAAATATTCATTTTTTTGTTATCTAACAGAACACAAGTTACCAGATACTTTGGCAAACCATTTAAAAAAGTTCGCTGTCAATATTCATCATAATTCTGCTGGTGAAATTAAAACACGGATGACAATTCAAATATATTATACATATTATACGTATACGTATTATACACATATATTTGAAAGTTGGTAGAACGAGTATAATTCGACCGGGGAGGTACCACCGCCACACCTATTTCAAGCGTGAAGCCTTTCTGCCTTTTGGTGGAAGGTTGTGGTTACCGGCTCATTTTCATTTTAGGTGACCAACCTAGTCTTCGGGAATAGCAACGCATCTGTGATTGAGTTCAAATAGAACGCTTGTTCTGTATGAAGTTGTTTACAGATGACCATGGGCGGCAATAGCCACTTACCATCAGGTGGACTGCATGCTCGTTTGTTACTACAATCAACAATTTTATATGACTCCCCGAAATTGCTTTATAGTCTTTAATGAATGGTTATTGCCTCATCAGCTATGCATTATTTATTAACATAATAAGATGATATTAATCAGGGATTTCATTTTACTTTGTAAGAAACTACTTTTGTGAAACTGACTTTTGAAATATTTTAAGAGCATGCCACAAAAACTTTTCTATGTAGAACTTGTAAAATATATGCATAAATATACCATTAAGTATACAAGATTATTGATATCTATATCAATTATTTTCAATATTTTTAGTTATTTTCTTAGTGACGGTAATCATCACGGCTTGTATGATGTACTCAACGATTTATTCTATCGTATCACACAAATACGCGTACAAAATGACCAATTTCAGAAAAGATATCTAAATGAATAGTTTTGATACTTTAGATGCGTGCGTACGGCCAAGGATCGATCCCGGAAGATGTGAAGTAAGACCGGTATTGTAGCCATTGCGCCCCGCGCGTCGTCATACCTGTATAAAATAACAAAACCAATAAAGGAGCAGATGCACCCACCTAAAAAGTATTTAGTAATGACTGCCACTCATTTTTTCTAATATAATTAAGTAAAGCTACCATTTTTATCAATAGAATGAGCTTTTTTTTATTTTACGGATGACACGCTTGTATATACAAATACTAAATTACTATACTAATGCTTCCTAGTAATAATTCAATTTTATGCAAAGACGAATAAAAAGTTTTAATAGTTTCCGTTATGGTAAAAGCAAAAAATTCTAAGACGTAACCGTTGCATCGAGATGCATTCAATGCGTTTTCTACTAATAATACTTAGGACTATTGTTACTTTTTCGCGGCAAAGGAGCCCTTCGTAGAAAGAAAAAAGGGAGAGCGGTTGGCTTGGCGCCCTTTTAGAGTTCGGGTGGCTTGGGTGCGAAACTGCTAACAATACGTGCGTCTATTGCACATTATGGTACGTGAGAACGAATTTAAAGCGAGTTGAATAATTAAAAGAGCTTTTTAGTGTGTTACATTATTGGAATATGAATAATTGCGTTAAATTGCTCGCTCCATTCATCTTGTTTTGATCAAAACTATCTTGTTTTTTTTAATGTTTACTACGTTACCACTTTTGTTTAATAGTAAAAAGGTGTAATAAAATAAATGAGATAGAAACATAATGACCATAAACTGTGTGTTAACCTTGAAGAACTGACCTACAATGCATACATTATTTCATCATCACATAAACTTACTAATATTATAAAGGCGAAAGTTTGTGAGGATTGAATGTTTGTGTATCTCTTTCACGCAAGAGATTCTGAATGGATTTGAGTGTAATATGGCTTGATAAATTGTGATAAATTATAGAAATCATTTCTTTATCTATATATCATAGTCTATCTTTTATCCCGAAAAAAATGTACGATTACCGTGGGATAAATTTGTCTTTGTTTGTCACACAGATAGGATTCGATATGATTTTTTCACAGTAGTTTAACGATGAGAGAATGACATAGGCTACTATTTATCCTATACAAACGGCCGGGTTATATAGGACAGAATAACAATATAAAGAAGTAAAGCCCTGTTCAGTATTTTACAATTTAACGCAAAATACCCATTGCTCGATTCATATCGAATGTTCCAATGTCAGTTGCTCTAAAACTTCTGAGAAAATGTTATTACGTTAATATTGTTGAAGGAATGACATTTACGGTATAGATATACCGGACATAGATATGTCACGTTACATTATTTTAAACGTGCATGAATACGAGCAGACACAGACGCTTGTATCTTAGAGTTATAACTAGCAAAGATAGATAAACTAATCTCAATACGGTTTTTATTTCATTTGACATTATTGAATTACAACTTCTTTAGGTACGCCATGAGAAGAAAAACGTTGATGAAATAGGTTACACTGAGCTATTAGGTTACAGTAATTATATCAGAAAACTTAAAGGGTATGAAATTTGGCATAGGAAATTTGAAATGTTGCAAAAAGTATCTACATTTCTTTTTTGTGAAATACAATAATTTTAGCACGTCGACATTCGTAAAACACTAAAGCTTAAAGACACTGTTGTATGAAGTCCTAGTTTGAACAGCGTATGTATTAGGGTTGTAACGGCACTCCGCCTCCGTAACTTTTGTAAAAAATCGGACATCCGCTTCCGCCTCCGCAGTTTTTGCGGAGTTATGACCGAGGTGTATTTACGTTGATCTTGTCGTACAACGCGCAAGGCTCACATGTTGCAACTAGATGAATATCTTTATTGTGATAGAGATATAACATCAATTGTAAAGTTTTTTTCTCCCATATTTCGCACTTACTTATCGGCGCCATCAAGTTCAGTACTAAGTGAACAATTATTTTATGACAGAAGGCACGGAAGGCGACAAATCCGCAAAGCTGTTGTTCGTGAATATAATTTTCCTCTTCTTAATTTGGAATATTAGTAATCATTTCACTTTTTATAAGAACTGTACTATGTAAAGTTCACCTCCGCCTCCGTTAACCTCCGGATCCGCGGAGGTGAACCTCTTAACCTCCGCATCCGCCTCCGCTAAGATGGCCTCCGTTACAACCCTAATTGTATTCTTTCGTGCCACATGTGGGTACCGTGGGTTTATCAAGGAAAGGTGGGGTGTGGTCGAAATTCTTTCGTTGCTGTAAGAATATTTTGCTCTCAGGTAAAAAATGTTACGAGAGTTTTCTTTATCATATTTATACTTTTATAAATTCTCGTAAAGTACGAATGATGGAAAATAATATAAACAGATGATGTTAGATTCGGCCAACAATTCTTTATTATTAATATTTTATTCAAACTTACAGTATAAAATCTTATTATATTATCACTATGATTAGTTTTGTAGATAATTATCATTTCACAAAACAACATGTATAAAACACATTTTAAAGTGCAAATATTCAACATAACATTCGTAACCTAAGGACCCGTCTACACTGTTATCCAATCTCAGTCAGACATGTTCAAGTAAAATCAATACGATAACAATATTAATAGATACTAAAATATTAATATTTTTAAAGTATACTGAATGGAACGAGTTGTATTTTTTTATGAGTTTTTGTCGTTTATCATTACTTTTCAGAATTGGATACTTACAAGCGACATCGTGAATGGCAGAATAATATTTACAGGATATGTTTTTTTTACAAAATTAAATTTTACGCCAACTTGCCTGTGCTTTAACATCTAGAATATAGACCCATATGACTTGTATAGAGGGAAAAGAGACAAGGTTTTGACTGAAACGGGAGTGTACTAACATTTTAATAACATCCGATTGCATCTATCATTATATGATTATCAACTAATTTTAATGCCAAATTGATACTTGTTTATACGTTACGGGTACTCACCATATACGGTTTTTAATTTATTTATTGCTAATATTTCGGTCCAGTTGTATGGAACGTGGTGGTTTCGCCGTACCACAATCCATGCAACTGCGCCGCCGATATATCGACAATAAAGATCATAAAAAATGCATATCATAAGTATCAGATACATATTAAAATGTATCATCAGATTCGAACTATAATAAATATAAGGAGTCACGGATCATAATCCGATTCAGAATGTACCGACCGAGACCGATTGACAACAGTAGGCTTAGCGCCGAACTTGAAGTTCACTTTGAAGTTGTAAAAACATTTAAAAAACTTCACGGATAACGTTCGCTTATGCCCTCTACCATTATTATGCTATAATTTACAACTTCAATCACCTAAAAGTTGTGCGCTAAGCGTAGTAGACGTTATTCTAAACTTAATTGTATCTTAATATACATTTATTAAGTAACATAACATTAACCTAGATCTATAGTACAACTAAAGCTGACCGACCATTGGCTACTATCTCTAGGGCGATAGTTGCTTCACCTACCATTTTGTTTTTAAGCCTCAACAGTCGCTAAGTCGCTGCCGTTCGGTTATTAAATTTGTGGCTTGGGTGACCAACCAACCTCCAACATTTGATCGTCTACATTTCTGTGCAGACGCGTATAGTAGTAAATAATCATTTTGCAGTTTTGAGATATTACCTCAGTTGTGTTAATTATTTAAGTTAACTATCTAAATCCACCAGTTGTTCAAGCGATAGTAACCAATGCAGTCAGTCTATGTAATCTAACAAAACATAAACCTAGACGTATCGTACAATTAATCGCTCCCGCTGCCGCTTCCACTCTCGTCCGCGGATCCCGAAGACGCCTCCGCCTCTGATGATGAACTTTTCGCCTTCTCTTTCTTGGACTCCTTGCTCTGGTAACAGAATAAGTTTCTTTAATATTTTCTATACTTAAAAAAGTTCTTGTCGAAACCTAACGAGAGTGTGTAATAGTCATAGACATAGCTTTTTATATGGTTTACTTTATTTATGAAACACTAGTATAACCGCGGTTTTACCCGCGTTTAACGAAATGTATCATAAATTTCATTTGTAATAACTGTCGATACTAGCCATGAGACGGATATATCAAAACGAATCTGGAATCTGATTGCAGTCAGAAATCGTATCGTATCGATATTCCAATAAGAGAAAACCGATTTTAGAAAACGCATAAACAATACCATGATAACGCAAAAAATGTAATCCGAACAAAACCGCGCAAGCGCATTTGCTTCATTTAAGTTATTGTAGTTTTGCTAACCAAACTACAAACTAAGTCAAAACTTACATTTTCGATTGAGTTTTCATATATAGGTATTCGTTCTCTATCACTCTATCAAACGACTCCTAGTTAGAATGAGGAGAGAAAATTTAATTTCCATTTCTTTCTAAAATAGTGATCCGTTGAAAGAGCAAAAGAGATGAAGTTGATTGTCGCCAAGGAAGCAAATCGTTATGGATTTTGACGGTTTTATGAATTGCAGATTGAAAAATAATAATAACAGTCTATTTAATAAGATTGCAACTATTCGTTGCAATCTGAATTAGATCTTATAAGCATCAGGGAAAATCGTCATAATTACAACGATTACTAACTAAAAACCACCAGCACCAGCAGATATTACGTAGATACTAATCAACAAACACGGATAGGTATTATGTACACATGAAATGCAATAAGAATTTCATTGTGTGTATTAGTTGTTTAAACTTTGGTTTAAATTTTGGTTTTTGAAATCGATTTCAAAATCGGAAATCTGATTTGTATCGGTTTGCGAAAAAATCCGAGAACGCCCATGCCTAGTATTATGTACACATGATACAGTTGATGGATTTTAATGAAATAAATACCTCAACATACGAAAAAAAAATGTTAATCCTTTATTTTAAATTCAATTGATTTAGTTTTATGGAATTTCACACATGGATAGACAAAAATGCAAAAAATGATGGAAATATTATTTCATTTTTATCATATGTATGTCTCACAAAATGTGAAGTTTGCGTTGTATTGTCATGTAGAAGAGTTGGCATCTATAAAATGGAAACCACAATTATAAACCGCGATACCACCCGCGATTTTCATGTTCGAAAATGAATTTCAAAAGAGTAGTATGTTTTGTTGCTTTGATATTAAGAAACAGAAAAGAAGACGTCAACGAACATTTAGTCAAAAAACCGCCTGCGGTTAACGCTTATTGCGTGTCTACTCACTAAGTTCTATTAATTACAAATTTTGCGACGGTTATTATTCGCAACAATTTTGTAACATTTCACGGTTTTAAAATCAATCGCGGGAAAATACCGCAAGTGCGGCCGCTTGTATTCGTTTTCTTGTTTTATAAACCCACTTAAGACTGCTGTTATTATTTCTAGCGTGAAGCAGTTCTTGCGCTTTGATAGAAGTGTGCTGGCTCATTTTATATAAGGTGAACATCTTACTCCTCGCGAGTATCAACGCATATGTGATTGAATTCAGACAGAAGCCCTATTCAATATGAAGTTGCTAACATACGTCCATGGACGGCAGTAACCATTTACAAAAAAAAGGCAGATATAGGTGTAGGAGTCAAACCATATACATTCCACTACCTTTTAAAGCAGCACTCACCTCTTTAGTGTCTTTAGGTTTCTTGTCTTGTTTCTTCTCCTTTTCCTTATCAGAGTCAGAGGAGCTATCGTCGTCTTCAATGAACTCCTTGCTGGTGAACTTCCCAGGGCTGGGCCCTGTGGTCGCCGCCTTGCTCTTCTTCGCCGGTGGTGGTTTACTCTTCTTCTCTGCAGCCTTGCGTTCCTTCTCCGCTATCTTCTTCTTCTGCTTGAATTCGTCTGCGGCGCCGCTGTCTTTGTACTTCTTCATCGCTTGGTTGTATTCTTCTTTAGCCTTCCCAGCCTTCTCTTCCCATTCCTGTTGCGTTTTGTAAGGATTAGTGTACGGTAATATATATGCACAACATAATGTTATATGCAGCTATATTACATTCTTCTTTGTAAAGATGTAAGTACCAAATTTTGAATTAGCGTTCATGAAATGGATTGTTACATTAAATGCAGTTAATGTCATTTATAAGGATAAAATGCAGAATTCAAGTATTTTTTTACAAAGAAACATATCCGGTTATCAAACTAGATATATTTTTATTACAATGTCAATGAGGCGCATTTATAAAAAAATAAAACTTATACGCGTTTATCTCAAAACTACCAAGTTGCAAATACTGCCTTCTCTATTACGATGGCGCGGTACGTACAGATTTATCCTTGAGATCGCGCCACAGCTCGCCGCCCTTCTTGGCGATCTCCGTGATCTTGATGCCGGGGTTCTCTTCCATGATCTTCTTGCGGTTCTCGTTGAGCCACAGCATGAAGGCGGTGGAAGGCCGCTTCGGCGCGTTCACGTCCTTCTCGCGTTTCTTCGTCTTCTCTTTACGCTTGCGTGGCCCGTCCGGCTAAAAGTAAGAGGAACCGTGCTTAAAATGTAGGTATATCTTTGATTTCTACATCTAACATGAGATCGCCAATATAATAAAACACTAAAAAAATATAGTCACCAAATCGATTAATTACTCAATCTCTATAATAAAAAATACAAATTAATTAAAAATAAATAATAATTTTGCAAAGGGTAGTGAAAAAAGCTGTTTGGAAATGTTAAAAAAAATCTACTTTGAAAGTGTAACTAGGATGTTAGTTTGACGAAATAAAATACATTCTTACTATTTCCCTAAAGGTATTTAAGAATGCTAACAATGCTAAATAATATATATTCTATCTATGTCAATTGATATCTAATCAGCAAGTTAGTATGTAAAGACTTCACGGTCCTTTCCTCCTAATTTTATACTGTAATGACTTTGCGTAATAAAATATGATATATATAATCATAATATTTATTACTTTGAAATATTATCATATACAATTATTATAAAAATAATATTATGCCAAAAAAGTGGGCAAGCGAAAAATGAATCATACAAAAAAACTTACAACAGTGATGGCCTTCTTGGGTTTCTTTTCCTTCTTCTTCTCCTTCTTGCTGTCTCCGGAAGCGCCCGACGCGTCCGAGTCTTCAGACGACGATGGATTTGTATCATATCTAATAACAACAAACAACAACAAATACATTGATACCATCATGCCATGTGAAATAATGTAACGGAATATATTGAAAATAAATTAATTGAATTGCGTGATTAGACACCTGAATAGTTTAGAAACGTCAAGTACATAAAAAAAAATAAGTCTTGATTAAATATTCCGCGCATTTATATATATTTATAGTTCTTAATAGTCCTGATCCAGTCCGGACAAATGATTCACCCAGCATTATACTATAAAACTGTATGGCCGGTGTGATAGTGTGATAGAACACATAAGACGGCGGGCAGTTTGTTTGTGTAATTGCTTCGTGGTCTGCAGTCTTTACACACTTTACAGTAGTATTTTATAGTCAAAGAGGGCCTTGATTTTCAATAACACTTCTACACTCATAGCCCCACACTAGGATTTTGTCACAAAGACGAATATACAGACCCATACTCAGAACAGAAATCTAATGTTATCATTGGATTATCTGTTTGGCTGAGGATCGAACGAGGAACCAGGTCAGGTCGCTATCCCGCTCATCGGCCTGTGCCTGTAAGCAGCAATCTGTAGTACTCACTACATTATGGTGCCCACTTTAAATTACAATAATCTTTGGCACCTATGTCTCAGCTATTGGACGACCAAAACAAAAGGTAGCTGCTTCCAAAATGTGCTGTTCCGGCGCAAAATGAGAGTTTCAAAGGTTTTCCTACAAGAAATACAAAGAAGTTAGAACAAATTTTGGCGCCCCCAAACACGTGTTTTAGGCGCCCTCTAGGACTTGGAGCCTGAAGCCACTCACTCCTCAGCGACGTCGCTCTCCTTGGCCTTGTCGGGGTTGAAGTCCTCATCGGTGCTCTCGTCGGAGCCGTCGCTGTCGTCACTGTCCCGCTCCTTGGCCTCCGCCTTCACGCGCTCCAGGTACGCATCGGGCTCCTTCTCAGTGTCTGAATCGCCGAAGTCGTCGTCGTATAGCGCCTTGTCCTGGAAGTGGGCGCCGATACAGTTTTAGTATATAAATAGGCAAAATTGTCGTTTGTTTCTTTGCTTCATCTTTGGTAACTTTTGATAGTGGTCAATAAAAATCGAAAGAAACTCTATTGTATATCTTTGTATCCTTCTTTGTATTTGAAATCAACAACAACAACAAAAAAGTGCTGAATTTACAAAATATTTTTCTTGAAGAATAACTTATCTAAATGTTGTAAACGACTACGTATGATAACGCAATTTTTAAAAAATCTTACATTTTTGCCAGTATTCTTCACGTGGAGTTTTTTAGATGTGATGTAATCAAACAATTTAGCGTATTCGCCTTTTTCTATACTGCTGAAAGTGTGAACACTGCCAGACTTCAGTTCAATTTCAAAATCAAATGATCTGTAAAAAAATAATATATGAAATATACAATGTTATATAGTTTATATTTTAACTAAGCAATGTAACTAACTTAATAATTAATGAATAGTTTTTGTTTAGTTACAATTAGTCCATTCCTATGCATATTCAAGTGATTGAATATAATTCCTAAGCATATTCATATTTATCGAGTTTCAGCTTAGTCCACATTAATAGCAAAACACTTGTTATTAACCTCAGCTCAGACACCAACTCTACTTTGAGTTGATTATATAGTATTCTAGCTGATCCGAAAGACTGACAGCTATGTCAAACGCCACATGATTACATTACAAAATTTTATATATTGACAATATAAATTCCGCTATGTTTGTATGTTAATTTTTCTAATTTTCCGCGCAACTTTATTATTTTTGCTTTTATAAGAACCTATTCCTGACAATAGACAAAATAAAAAACAACAAAACAAGCCAATACCGATTTGCGATATTATTCCAGCCATTCACGTGTTATGCCGTAACTGTATAAATATTCATTCATTTTTATATATAGATTCATAAACGGCAGTGATTAATATCAAATGGATGCATATGCGTACTTAAAACTACAATTTCTTATTAACGCTAATTTACTTGGTAGAAGAAGCGCCGCCTCTGGCGAAGTTGACGGAGGCGATCTCCTCGAAGCGGATGTGTACAGGCGGTTTGTGTACATAGATGAATCCCTTCTCCAGCGGGTACAAGTAGCCCGCCGCCGCCTTGTACGAGCACGCGATGGCCGGCGTCTTGTGGTGTCTGCGAACGTGGAGATTATATTGATTTTGTACAACTTAATCATCCATCCATCCATCAACCCTTGAAAATCCACTGCTGTACATGGGCCTCCCCTAATCTGCGCCACTCCGACAGGTCCTGCGCCACCTGAATCCAGCGGTAGCCCGCCGTCTTCTTCAGGTCATCAGACAACTTAATAAATAATCAAAATATTTAACTTTTTAACTCTTAACATTATTGACTGTCAATAAAAAATATAACAATTATAATACACTACATGACAATTATAATACATAACATCACAACAAAAAAAGATGGCCACAAATTAATAAAGTCAGACTAAAAGGCGCTAAAGCTTAAACTGTAAAGACATTTTAAATAATAATACAAGTAAATTGCAATTACACTGTTGTCAACCCATCAATGTCACACATCGGGTACAGCTCTCGGAATAAATAAGTTTTAGGCAATTGTCCACCATCACATTGTCAACCATAAGGCAGTGATGGGTAATTTCCAATATGCACATCATTTTAGAAAAATCAGTGGTGCACACCAGGGATGGGAACCTCGGATTTTTCAATAGTATTGTAAATGTGTATGATAGCTCACCCTTTGAAATCCCCTGGTCCAATCACCCTTCTGTTGATGATCACCTTCATTATCTTTGAAAGTACTTCATATGTGGGTCCTGACAGTTCCTTACTTATTTTGTCTTCATATTTCTCCTTAAGTTCCTCTCTGGAAACATATACGATCAGAATTATTATCTTTCACAGTTCAGCTACTCGCTATTAGTGTCACATTTTTATTATGAGTACATTATATCTGCCTACTTACCATTGATTACCATCCATTTCCATATAATAAAAACAAAAGCTCTGTATGTCTGAACATCGCATATATTTGCATTAAAGACAGTTTGGAGAATTAAGAATAAGTAATAAAATAACAGACATTTCTACAATTTTAAGAATATTTTCTTTTTTTTTACTGTTTCTATGTGTTTCAAATTTCGTCAAACCAAAAATAGTGAATATAATTTTAATAATTATATGCATATATATGTATAGGATAGGCTATATCTTGAAGTAACTCTTAATATTTTTTCATAAAAATCCATCAGGTTTGTAAAAATATATGTAACATTTTATTAAACGCGGTAGAAACTATCGTGAAGGCTATCTTGGATATACAGATGGCTAAAATTATTGTCGTATACACGTTCAGCAACTGTGAGCTTTTAGCTAATACCATGATTTTTTTCTAAAATGAGATATATTATTGTACATATTTACTTACTCAGTAAATGGTAACTCTAAACTAGTCTCCTCTTCAATGCCGAATAACAGCACCAAGTAGTGGTATCTGGTTTGACCTTGCTTGATTGGAGGGTCGAGGGACACTACAAAGAACATTTGCCTAGTGTCCTTGTGAGGCAGCAGGAATAGCCGAAGAACAGTTGACATTGGAATTTTGTAGTCAAAGGTTTTACCATGGAGCTGGAAAAATGTCTGGAACACTTTGATATCATAGCGACCACTGTGAAAGAAAATTAAATAAGGTTATTTTCGACACTACAGTACTAAGTGATGGATAAAATTTAAAAGGTGGTTTAAGACCGTTTATATAGAAATAGGGGATAGAAAGGTTTAATAAAGGTTTTTGCATTAAATCTACTTTGGAAGTGTTGTAACTGCAATGAAAATGCTAGATGCATACCGAGGCGTAAGGCACTGCAACTCGCGGAAGATAGCGATGGCATCACCGGAGACGGAGATGACGCTTGCCTTGTTCATGACCTGTTGGTGGAAGGCGTCCACGGCGTCCATGTCGCCCGCCAGCTCGCTTGTGGGTATGTGGAACCGCATCTCCATTAGTGATACTGGAGTATCGTCATTCTGAAATATATTCAACGTGAATTAATTTTATGCCTTATCAATGTTCATATGAACATGCATGTTGAGAAACTACAATGTATCCCTCAACACAAATCCAGTGCTAATTGCAAATTTTTCTTTTATATAATTGGTTGTTTTATTTTTATACATGATGTGCATAAAAACAACTGAAAGATGGCAAGAGACCAATCAATATTGAATGAAAATCCACTTATTAGCACACCCATCATTTAATGCTATCCATCAACTATAGAATGGCATAGTCGACATTGATCATACCTCCCCCTCTACCAGTCCATCCCTCCACCCGCTGCACCTGCACTCATACCAGTGTTCTAAGTTACAATTTTGTATAAGACACTTGTTAATAGTGATCACACCCAAAATGGGTGCAATGGCTTGAAAAAGCAACGCTCTGAATACATTTTGAGAGATATGTTGTAGGTCAATGTGTTTTGTATAATATGAATGTAGTAAACGAGCATGCAGTACACTTGATGGTAAGTGGCCTTTGCCACTCATGGACACCTATAATATGCCAACCCTAGATACAATTAAAGTCCTACCTAAGATTTTCCTCAGTTGTGTAGCTTCCAATGAGGACTAAGTTGGAATAACTCAGTTATGTCTTACCCTTACCACACACTTCAAAGCAAAATACAGCAGTGTTTGTCACTACTGTTATTAGACAGAAATATGTGTGGCAATGATGTCTCCAGACTTTATTGTATGATCTTGGAACAAAGCTACTACACCAATAGATAGACATTGATCCAGAGCATTGACGGAAGTTCAAACAAACATCTTAAACACAAATTTTGACTCAAGTTTTATTAACTTGCATCACATTCCAAAAAATGTTGTTGCAATTTTTTTATAAGCGGCACTTTATTTCATGTCATTTTTGCCTTTCAAAGTTACCTGATGGAATTCAAGTGTAACTTCATTCTTGCCAGTGTTGCACTGAGACACATAGTGCAATGGTATCTCAAAAGCGGTGTTGGACCCCACGTTGAAACTGAGGACGGCCCCATTAAACTTGGCCGTGCCCCAGTTCCAGCCCTTCAGGGATAACTCCTTCTCCAACATGTCCTTGTGGTAGTTTGCTTTGAAGAATTTTGCCACTTTTTCTTGTTCCTGTAATATTTTTAGGTGTGATTAAAGTAGTGATTTTCTTTAAAGTGATGATGATAAAATAATTAATCAATGATGGCATTAGAAGAAGTGTTATGTTATTAAAGTGCCTTTGTTTATTTCTTCGGCATGCACTACAGCCCAAGTGGCTTGATAGATTTTAACATGTGAAGTGTCATTGTATTTGTCTCAATTGGCAGAATGACATAGGCTATATAATTATACTTGGATTGTTGAGGTTATTAAACCAAATTGATTGATAATAAACCGATTGCTTATTAAAGAACAACACTTATGATTTTAAAGATTAACAAAGTAGCTCTCTGTTTATTTGTTTTATGTTCTTGCAGAAGTAAAAGTGGAGACTTAATAAGTCTTCTCATCGCAAAAAGATTAATAGACCTTAAAATTGTATCAAATGGACTTTGAATTTATACATTTTTAATTATTTAAATTTATTGCCCAATAATTTATAATATACGTACGCCTTCTTTGAATCCACCGTATCTGTGCAATGTTCCGTTCTTCAAGAATATCCTCAGGCCCCAAGATCCGATGAACTTTTGAAAGTTTACGAGATCTATATCGTTCGCTGATATCTGTTCCACTTTTCCTGTCTTACTATTCTTGAACACTATGTTCTGGTCTGTCATTTTCAATCTTCCTGGTACCTGAATACATATTATTTAGTTTAAACAATAACTTTAAAAATATGTTTTGAACTAAACAACTTTTCCATGTGGAATTTACCATGGCGCCTTTTATTTCCGCCTGCACATCATTGTACTCCAAGAACTCCATCGTATTCTCTCGTTAGAATTAGGTTGTAAAAAAAGGATAAAATTAAGCAGATATTTTATAAAATTGCAATTGTAACATCCACCGCGATGCTCAACGCCGGAATCGCGGAAAAAATCAACTTCAGCTTCAAATCAGAAACTTCAAAAAGACATACGATGATTTTGACATTTTACCACAGATCGCTGATATCAGACTAATAACTATCAATATGTCAGTCCATAAGAAATTATTTTAAACCACTGTCAATTTTACTGATGAACGAATGATATGTCATGTTAGCACCGTAGCACATTGTGGATAATGTTGACAATCTTTATCACAATGCGACGGAGACATACTTATAGAGATAATTTTCAGTAAACAGTGAAGGGTAGAGGAAACCTAATAACACTTTTACCTACATAGTAATTTCATAAAGGTAATTATTGGTTGACAGTCGTGATAAACCCGTTTATTTATTTATTTTTTCATTCTAGCCCGTTTCTACATACTTTTTAACTCTTTTATTTAAATGCCAGATCAAAGTCATTTTCATTCAGTTCGCTTTATAAGTAATTGCTCAGAATACTCTCCTAGTCACCTCAGTTACAACAGTCCGTTACTACTGGTCTCAGTTCAACTCATTCACTTTTTGTGGCATGACGTGCTGTATGCTGTTTTGATTGTTTTTACAGCTTTAATAATAAATCGCGTTTATAAAAGTTTATCGAGTTGAATTCAGTGAAATTTGAAAACATAATATACAGTGACAGTTATAAGATTAACTAAGTGTTTTTGTGGTAATTATTCGTACACAAATCCTTAAGTTCGTAAGTTCTAAGACCGGGTCCTTGGTTAATAATTTCGTTGGTATCTTCTGTATGTGCGAAACCTATGGCGTCATTATCTTTGCCCCGAGTGCTTCAGTTAAAGAAGAACAGCCTTGATGCTGAGCGTGAACACTTCGAGAAGTTTCAGGTACTTATTTTATTCTGTTTGTTATGCACCAGATGTACCTACCACCTACTTCCTAAGTCAGTCGCCTTACACAGTATATTTGTCATAAATATTAAAAAAATATGGAACAAACTAAATCCAAAGTTTGTTTTTACTTAAATTAACATTTATTTTATCTTGGACTTCAAGGTGAGTATCAACTAATCTTCTTTTTCAGTTCAAGTTCTGTTTTAATTATATGTATCAAATGACACAAATTTCTTAAATTTCAAGGTAGCATTTGTTATGTTTTTCTTGATCCTGCTATACTTTTGGTACTTTTGACGTTGTAGCTAGCTAAGGCTTACTTTACATTGTATCGAAAAAGTTTTCTTTTATAACACTGAAGTAGCAAATAAGCATGCAATCCACCAGATGAAATGTGCTCACCTTTCATCGTGGACAACTGTAACAAAAATTTTATCAAATAGGCATTCTATGAGTCAACTACAATGTGTTGCTACACCTGAGGACTGAGATAATTTCCTCATAATGTGAGGTCTACTTACACATATTTCTAGTGGATCACATATATATTTTATAAGTATACTAAGTCGTATATTATATGAGTGAGCTGTTTCAAATGGATGTATGGTCAAATTCAATTTGTGAATGTTGGCTCACATGTTGGCTCAGGAATGGCAATTTATCTGTGATTGACTTCAGATAGAACGCTTGTTCTAGGTGATGCTGCTTACAGATGTCCTAAGGCGGCATAATCATGTATCATCAGGTGAACTGCATGTTGAGACCCCTCTGTTATCACTTAGTAAAGAAACTGAATATATTCAGCATTATCATGTGTCACTGGGAAAATATTCATTTATATTCATTTTAAGTATATTAATAGTAAATAGGGAAATTACTAAGATTTTTCCTGTATTGTGGATGCCGTGGAACTAACAAAGATCAAGACAGCAACATGCAGACCTAAAACAAAAATCTAAATTCATCATTCAGATGTCTGTCTGGCGGGGTATGAAATGTGGAACCCATTGCTTGTCTGACTGCTAAGGTGACTGACTCCATGAAATGGGTCATCAATGAATATCATGTATTTGTTTATTATTTAGATAGCCTCATAACTAGGACAGGCAAGTAGTTAAACATTGTCTATCGCAAGTTACTTGCTTAACTGTTCGATTAAGTGGCTGACTATCCAGGAAGTTAATTCAATGGTGGTATTTAGTATTAGAGGCTAGGCTGTTAATAGAAGGGATACTTAAGCTAATAGATGACATATCAATGGAGTAATTTACTTAATCTAGTATGATAATTTAGATCCTAAAGAAGCTTAAAGTATAAAAATTGTTACAATATACAGTTTGACTTTAATTTCATCAAGCAATATAGTGGTGGTAGCCAGTGGTAGTGTAAGAAAAAATATTGTAATTGACAATTTGTAAGTGCCACCGTAGGTCTATGCAAAATAAAGATATTTCATTTCATATATCACTGCCTATAATAGCGGCATAATTCAAATTTCATCGTTATTATATTATTTTAATATAGGAAACTTTATGCTCTGTGTTATTATTTATAGGAAACAATGATATGTGTTTGGGGCGACATGGTGGCATTGATATATTTATCAATGTCCGGTGTATATGGAATATGTTATGCAATATATTATTAAAGTTTTATTTACCTCATGAATGAGGAAATATGGAGGAACTGAAAAATGAAGTTACTCATTAATGATGAATATCCTAAGTCCAGCAACCTAATATGGATGTAGTTAAGTGCGTGCATTACGTATGCGTAAGAAATTTGCTGTCTACTTGCATTTAGGAGACTCTTTACCTTAGTATAGCCCGGAATTGTATGACATGGGGTTCTTCAAAAAAGTGTGAATTGAGAAATCCTTCAATACCGGCGATGCGTTAGTGTATAGCCTAGTCAATTTTTGGTGTGAATTTTTTGATTAAAATCTTAAGCTATAGTATTAATTTACCATATGTGCTATGGACTCGATGATAGATATCTTCAAGCACAAACTTCATTCTTTGTGATGGGAAAAATATTAGTTTTGATTTTTTTATTTTGCCCCGTAACGCGATATCTGTGTTAAATTAAACGGCCGATTACCGAACTCGATCCGAGGAAGGAGCTTGTTTAGCATACCACAGGCACGTTGCAAACCTTTGGCATTACGTCATCACACGCCCATGCATCGGCTGTGTACACAAACACCGTGCCTTGTACGTACTCATACATGACATGTGCAAGAATATCTCCATGTCACTTTGGACTTCGGTTTCATTATGGAAAGACGATGGTTTGCACGTTTCTACCTTACACAATATAACGTGAATAAAATTAATTTGATTTATCGTCCCTTATTAATTGTAAGTCAATTGAGGAACGATAAGACCACCAAAAGAAACTGCAAATTAAAATTATTTAATCAGACTGTTCAAACTTCAAATTTTCGATTTATAGTTCATTTTCGTTAAATAAAATAATAATGAAAATATTGACGTGTCTATTGTAAAAACTAAGTGAATAATTGAAATTTTGTTTGGCTCTTGAAGTACGTTGTTTGTTAATAGGAACAGGTGATATACGCACATATCTCCATAATAAAATTTTTGGTAGATTGAATGATAAACCTGATTCCGATGTAATTCTCAAGTCTCTAATACGTTAGACACATATGTAATAGTGACTTGATCAGTTGGTACTAGTAGTAAATTATTATATAAGTTATCTTACACGCTTTAAATGTATCTATGTCCTAAACAATACATCTCTAATTGATTTTAAATGAAATTCTTGTTTGGCAATTCAAGGTTCGTTATTCTAACATGTAAAGTTTATTCTAAGGATATTTTAAAGTGAAAATAGAGGTTGTTGATAAAGGAATACATACAGGTGTTATCGAGTAACAGTATGTAGATAATGATTGTTGTGAAGACTGACGCATTCGATAGCTTATCACGGCGTCCACTTTACTCATTTAGTTTGTGTATTTTCAGTCAAACGTCTGATATTTGCGCTTGGGTATTTAAATAGTGTAGTGTACAGAAATTTAGACGCAGTTTCCTTCTAAATAACGAATTACGGGTAAGATGTTCACTGTTTTAGTAGGAAAAAGAGCGCCGGGTGAGCGAACTTTAAGATAAACTTGTTATCTTTACATCGAGGAGCAGAGAACTCTTGAAACTTGGTGATATTAATACACTTAGTATAAGAAAAGGACAATATTTGCCTGAATACTGCGATTAAAGTGAATTCAAGATAAATTTAAAAATTATAGAGAGTACGAATATATTTTATTTCATAATATATTTGTTCAGATGTGGTTAAAACGGATCACGTAGACACTGTAATTATCGATTAAAGGAAAACGCAAATTCACGCTATACAAATAGTCATTGTTAACGGTAGATGTCTAGAATCTGAGTAAAATGCACTAATATATTTTTTTTCACGTTAACAAAATGCTACCGCGCAAATATTTTGTTTTATTCCCATACTTATAGTATTCAGCTCTCAAATATTGAACATACATAATACTATACAAATAAACGGATGTGTGTCTTAAATTTCGAAATACATTTATCTTCAACAGCTATAACTTGACCGGATTAAGAGATAAACAAAAAACTGGACGTAAATAAAAATCTTTGGTTACAGTTATGTAGAAATTGTGGGTAACTCGCTTTAAAACATCGGCCTGAGTTTATTATCGTACATTATTCTAGATTTCTCCTCCTCTGTTATCGTGTGCCAGGTACTAGAACCAGTGTAGTTCGACCGGGAAGGTACCATCGTCAAACCTATTTCTAGCGTGAAGCAGTTCTTGCGTTTCGGCGGAAGGGTGTGGTTGCCGGCTTAGTTACATGTATACATGAGGCGACCATCTTAATCCTCAGGAGTAGCAACGCTTCTGTGATCGACTTCAGATAGAAACCCTGGTCTATATTTGATTACAAACGTCTATGGGCGGCAGTAACCACTTACCATCAGGTGGATTGCATGCTCGTTTGCTACTTCAATTTGATAAAAAAATTTCCTTTGCTGGTGAAAATTTCTGTGATTATATTTAACTTTAATTGGAAATATTACATCTTGCTTTAGCCATAACCAGACGTGAACAAAATTGTATTCGAAAGTTAACATAAGTAAGATAGATTTGAAATTTATTTTAAAATGGCAGTAAGAGATAAAATACTAGTTGTATTAACATGGTGTTGGAGAGTGGGCCAGCCGGCTCGGCTGGGCAGAGCGCTCTCGATTGTCGGCTTCCGCCTACACCGTGCCTACGCGTATGTACAGTTCCCGTTACATTTTGATGCTCGCTGAATTTATCTCTCGATCACGCGCTCTGTAACACTTCTCTTAATATACATAATTACATACATTAAACATAAGCAAAAGTGGGAGAGCAACTTGTATGAGGAAATTAAGATGGGTTTCTGTAAGTAAATCTCGTTTTGGCTAGTTTAAGAATAATAAACTACGACGAAATTGGTGCTCGTAAACTTCTTTTGGGCTATTTTTAACGTAAGGGTATAATAACTACTGGCATTATTTCGGGAAGTATCAATAGCAAGACGACATTATTGCGATTACCCCGTGCCTCGATGCTGTTTGCAAAAACTACGGTCCGAGTGCATTATGACAACGGTCCTGTACCTTTAATACGTATGTATTACGTTTTCTCAAAACTATCACTGACGTTACGTTTTTGGCCATACATTGCAATATAAATTGCACGCGTACGTTTTTAGCCATACCTTGCAACGCACTTTGAATTGATGGGTGAAAACTAGTGTCCGACCGAAGCTTCGGCTTCGGCCATATTCGGCCAAAAATACCACCTTCAGCGAAACCTTCGGCTTTGGCCAAAATGGGCAGAAGTTTAAGGTTTCATGCAAGGGAAAAAATTGAACAAACTTTAACGAATGCAGTACACCGTGAATATAGTAAAACGCAGAGGTAAGCGCACATTCCACAGTGGGCTTGCTTTGCTAGTTAGGTTTGAAAAACACATTTTTTCAAAATGCTATCATTTTTGACAAGTTGCAAAGTAATTGTAATCAGCTATAGAAATAGCTTACACATAATCAACGTTAACATTAATATAGAAAAGTACTTCAAATTGGTATATTATTTACATTTAGACAATTTCGATCTGTTTTTCAAGTGGTTATTAAACATTCGGCTTCGGCCGAAGCTTGAGACGATAACCGAATAATCGCCTTCGGCTTCGGTTTTGGCCAAAAATGACCTTCGGTCGGACACTAGTGAAAACATAAATCATCATCGTTTTGAGGAAACGTAATAAACTCATACTAAGGGCACTGTTGTCATAAAGTATAACTATCTGCTAACATATGGAGTATTTATTGCTCAAGCCGTATGAACTGCATCTAAACGGGTTCTTGCAATGTAAGTAAATGTTTACCTTTGTCGGTGATTACCTTGTATGAATCATTCAAATTACGTTATATCATTGTCTATTGTTCAGTCATTTTAGAAGCTATTAAGTAAGGCTTCTATACTACTGTTAATCATAAATAGTTCGATTTCATTTTTATTCTATAACGCGGCTATTATACTACTGTTAATCATATAAGTTCGATTTCGTTCTTATTCTATAGCGAGCAAAATGATAATTAACTAAAAAAAATATATTATCGGTGGTTGAAGTTGGGAAGGTTGCAGAAAAAGGTATGGTTAGTTAGACCAAGGAGGTACTACCCGTCACACTTATTTCTAGCGTGAAGTAGTTTTTGCGTTTCGGTCGAAATGTGTGGTTGCGGGCTTATTTTTCACATGAAACGACGATTTTAGTGATGGGGAAAAGCATTTATAATTGACTTCAGATAGAACTTCTGTTCTATATGATGTTGCTTACAGATGTCCATGGGCGACAGTGGCCATTTATTATCATTACTACACGCTCGTTTGACACTTCAATCTCATAAATCTTTCATAGTAGCAGTTCTTGTACTAGGCATTAGCATACGAATATGTAAGGTATTCTAACTTATTCATTTCGGTTACGGTTAATTTCTGGATACATGGATTCATGTTAGTAAGCTTGGTGATTTCACCAAGCTTACTAACATGAATCCATGTCATCCATCCATCCATCATCCATCCATAACATTAAATAGTGTCCACATATTTAATGTTTAATTTTCACGAGGAATTCGGCTTTGATGGCGGTACCGCTGAAATCTACTAACTTTTATACTACCTACTATCTCCTATTATCTAATTTGTTAGTAATATCCCAAATACTGAAATAATTTGTAAGTTTAAAAAATACTCGTATTCTTCTATTATGTTTTGACAAATTCTAGTGCTGTTTTTCCTATTAGGCCTGTGAAATATCCATTGGCTCTTCTATATTTACACAATTAGTCCAAAAAAATTTTTTCTTTTATTTTACAGTAATTGTTATTGAGTTTAATGCGTGAGAGTGTTATGGCTATATGCAAACGTGAGAATCGTGCCAACGGCAGCAAAAAATTCTCTGGCTTCATACACTCGAACAGTATACGTTTTCCCATATACAATGAGTGATTGAGTGATATCTGGAGATCCAATTTGCTTGTTTACAATTAATTAGTTTCTAAAATAATGATTAATTGTATTTCCTTCTAAATGTCAGTGAAATCCAGTCAAAATCGGACTAGCCGTTTCAGAGATTAGCCAGAACAAACATATAGACAGACAATTTGTTTACAAGTAGCGTACATATTTTCATACGCATTTGGTAAAATTACGTTTTATTGAAATTACAAACAGACACTTCAATTTTATCGATTCGTAATAAGAATTCCAGTTATAAAGAAATCACAATTTTATTGTTAGTATTTTTATGCCATCGCCATCCACGCGGTTCATGTAAACCGCGTGGATGGCGATGTCAAGCTCATTTTCTACATTTAATTTTCTGTATCAAAGTTAATATTATAACGTATACCTATTGTAAGGGTGAACAACAACCCTTCATAAACGTTGAAATGGATAGCTATATTATGTCAAAAATATCGTCTAATTTAGCTTTAGACAAACTAGGAGGAAATCTATTTATAACAAATCATATGATTACTAAGGTTTTAAGTGATAAGAACCCATATTGTCAATTATCTCCAGTGTCGTATTTATCTACATAATTGATAAAAATAGATAAATACGTCAATGTAAACTACGTTGATGGCAAAAACTATGCTCATATGTTTAAAAATTCTTTTAACTTTCCATAACCATAAAAATAAAATTTTACCGCTCGCTTGCTTATGTATATAATAGTAACAATTTAACAACAATCATGTCTAATATCCCATATTTGTCAATTTGACACGTCAGATTTTATACACAGCGGTTTTTGGTCATACTTAATTTAGGTAACACATTATCGTTAACATACTTTGACTTTTAGAAGTTCTAGTGTAGATAAACAGTACAATCATAATTTTTTTGGGTGTTTCCGTTATTTACTGATGAGTAAAACTCGTACATAAGTCACAATATTACGACTACATAAGTGTCACTAAAATGGACGGAAAATTGACTTAGACTACGGCTATCCTTAATATGATATGTTTCCAAAGAATTCGCTAATAAACATATCATTAACTGTTTTTTTTTCTTTGGGAGATTAATAAAATAAATAAAGTTCTCAAAGTTGTGTGAAGTCTACCAATTCGCGCTTGGCCAGCGCGGTGGGCTATGGCTTGTAACTCTCTAAATCTGAGAGAAGACCCGTGTCCAGCAGTAGGACAATAATGGGTTGACGACGACCTATATAGTGACAGATAGATAAACAACGTGTAAAAAATCAATCCTATCTCTGAAACTCGATTCTTTAAATGTTTCCCTGTCTTGGCTCGTTTGAAACAACAACCAGCTTAAAGCCTTTCTATTCCCACGCTAGAGAGAATTTATTTGAAAACCTACTACACCTACTGGAATGCTCGTTAAGTCTTTGTATCGTTTGTTTCTTAACCAATTATGCTACTGATATTATCTGAATACATTACATAAACTTCCATTTTTTTCATTTTTTTTGCTATAACAATCAGATCGATCGATGCCTCAAAAAACCACAGCAAAATCTTTATTATATCTGTCTATATTTTGCATTTTTTATTACATTGAAGTAGCAAACGAGCTGCTTGCAGCCTACCTGATGGTAAGTGGTTACTGCCACCTATGTACATCTTTAAGCAAATGCATTTAGAACAGTTGTTCTATCTGTAGTCGATCTAAGATGCGTTGCTTTTCTTGAGAATTAACATGGCATGGCTTGGCCGGTAACTATACCCTTCCACTGAATCGCAAGATCTGTTTCACGTGTAACGCCACGTTACACGCCACACCTAGAAATAGGTGTGGCGGTGGTACCTCCCCAGTGGATTTACACTGGTTCTTGGTAAAATGTGTTAATTCAGGTCATATACTATCTGTTACTCAAATTTCAGCCAAACTGTACCAGTAGTTTTTGCGTTAAAGAGTAACATACATACATTTACATCCATTCTTACAAAATTCCGCCTTTATAATAAAAGCCTTTAAAATAAAATACTTTATAATAAATATTATAATTTATAGTAAAATATTATAATAGAAAACATAATGATATCTAGGTTTTCTCTAGAATAAATTTGATGCTAGTCATTTTATATTTCTAAGTTCGTTATCGGATTAAGAATTACTGCAATCGCTGAAGCATTGGCACTGTCACTATGTATTACAATCACATGTTTAATACCTATAATATGAACGGTATTCCGCTGGCTACTTCGGAGAATAGACCACGTTTTTACTATTAATATTCTTAGAATATGCTGTAATCCTCTTCTACTTTTACGTTTTAACGTACATTTTATTCACTTTAGGAAATATTACATTTAGAAACTATAATCTCCTGATTGGAAGACATCGAGAATTATTCCTACGACGTTATCTTTAAGCTCGGTCTTTTGTTAAATTTTATGTTCATGATATTATTTTTCATTTGCAATGGTCAATAACCATTCCTATTCAGATCATCGTGAGAATTCAAATACACACACGATGATTCATAGTAATTGCCATTCCTGTACCTATTCTGGTAGTAATTTTAATACCATGACCATATTTAGCACCATGATGTTAGTCATTAATGATTGTTATGCCTTTGCATTAATGTTTGTATACTTTGCTTCATTAGTCGAATACGAAGCTAATTGCAGTAACATCAATATTGATTATATTCCACTGGTTGGTCTTAAAATGACAAGTGTTAAGGCTGTAGTTCATGATCATGGTCAAATGCGTTTGATAGACATCAGTAATTAGTATATTTTATTGCATCACTCACTCTTAACGAATATTACGAAGTCCCAAGCGTGTAGGTTTTCTCGAGTGGTTTTTCCTTTTACCGCTATTGCAAGTCATAATTAATTCTTAATATAATAATTAATTCTTTATATAAAAATAATCATAAGTTAAACTTTTTTATTAGTATTTCTGTATTGCACTCAAATAATAAGTGGACTTATTAAAAACAAAAAAAATATCCTTTTTTTAACCGACTCATCATATCTTTAACTTTTCTCTGTGTGCGACGTGCCGTTTATCAGCGATTAACCTTCATATTACCGTACTGTGAATATTGTACTATGTTATAGCTGTCGAAAGGGGAATTATTCTGAACGGGGCAATCGCCGCAGTACATCCTTTTCCTACGTGTTAGCTGTGACAATTATCAAGTGTTGCGAACGCCACAGGTGATGTGTAATATAATTTTTTTCATGCATTTCTTTAGAACTCCGGATACTTCACCGTCACACCTATTTCCGCTACTTTACTTTTTGGTCCTCAGTGGCATGTGTGTTCGACCACAGATTATGGTCATTTTGGTTTGGTAGTTATATTATACACACACACGCACTCATACAAACTTGTACGGTCTAGTTAAGATAAAGCTGAATTCATTTTTGCTATGACATAATGAATTTCAACAGTGAGAACTACTGACATTGCGACTCATCAAGTCATTGAAAAGTTGAAAGGAAGGAAGAGTTGAAAGGATGATTCAAGTCGGCGTCGTCTTGTTTTACGAGGTGTGCAGAAGGCCTTGTGGTGACCCGTTTCCCTCAAGTTTATAATATGAACTTTCCATATATTTTTACCCCGCTGCGTCAGGAGGGTAATTTTTCTTGAGCATAAGTATGTATGTTTGTTTGTATGTATGTCCATTTTTTTGGCGAGCGCTACAACCTAAATGGCTTGACGGATTGTATCACATATCATTTGAATCGTCTTAGTTTGCAAAATGACATAGGCTATATAATTTAAAAAAATAGCGACTGTAAATAGGGGAAAAAGGTGGAAGGAGGAATGACTTTTTTATTGTAATGACAATATGGGTATCAAATGAAAGCTAGGAAATAGACCATTCTTAAAAATATAAATATAAAAAAAAATTTGCTTGACTATTTTGACGAAAAAATATATCATTATGAACAAAAAAAAAACTTTTAAAGCAGTGGGGTTTTTCGTTTTAAAATTTTTTAACAATGTAACTAGTTTCATAAGAAGATAAGCTGTTATTGGCACCACTCATGTGACATTCTCTGTGAATTGTTACTCAGCTAAGTTTTTGGGTGGCATGTAGCAATTTCTTATCTTGGCTGATTTGATTTTTGTGGCGTGGTTAAATACGTAATAAATTAAATGTTGACGGAACTCTGCGTAATCTTTATTTTCTTTGCTTGTCTCTTCGTTATCAACTGCATTTTAAAGTTAATTCGATATTGAAGGTTGGTTTACCTCGCCTCTTCTGTCTTAAATGTATCGCTGTTATGTTCTGATATCATAAAGTTGTTCGTGAGCGCCACACTTTCATTTAAGACTTTAGGTATAAAAAAATTGGTCCTAATATGTAGCATGAGACTTATTTGAATTTGATGGCAAGTGCCTGATGCCTGGGCCTATAGTGAAAGCTCAACATTATGCTGTACTTCGTTCTCGCTCGCTACTTCAATCACATAAAGAAGTTAAAGTTTTTCATTTTAGTGCACAACCGTTATAGGCCGATGTGTTCCGCATAATTTGCTGCATTTCCTCACACCGCCGTCACAGATACGTAACAACTGTGATAATAGCCAACAATCGGCGCGTGAACGGTGAACGTCATATGGCGTGCATTCACCGCAAAGCGTGACCACTCTCACATTTGTTTAAATAACACACGAAGCACTTCAAAAAATTACCTCACGTACCTGATTCGTCTCAACACGATAGTACCCATTTCTTATATCACGGATTTTTTTCAAATCCACCTTTGCATTCCAACTTTGCATTCATTCGCTGACAGATTGGACAGGAGTTACCTAGTAAGTCACAACTAACAGGCTTGTTGCTACCATTAATATTTATCTTAGAACGCTTCATGCATTTATCATATTTTGTCTTCGAACTAATTTTGTGCCAGAACATGGTAGTAGCAGATTCTTGTTATAATATGAGTCTTATAACAGGAATTAATAGGTATAAAGCAAAGGCAGGCTGGCCGTTGATACAACCACTGGTATCACTCGTACCCCTTTTTTATGTGTATGCGATAATTTTTCTCGATGCAATGATGTGATATCAACAATGATTATTTCAAATATAACAGCACGATTACAATTGGTTTAACTGAACAAAGTTAAATACTAATTTGCATTTGTACAAAATAATATTATCATTGAGAAAAGTATACATTTTAAAAATGAGCCACCCCTCTTTGTAAAAATCCTTGAAATGACCAAGGCTAAGTTAAAAACTGGTTCACCCACCTGCCTCATGCCTCCATGTGTACCATTTGCAATCAAAATGTGCGCAACATCTGTTGACCTGACCTTCCATTGCTCTACACATATGTATCTATCAATACACAAATGAGATCAAAATGTAATTCCGACATTACTGCCGTTTCGTAATTCACATCCTTGTTTGTACGCTAAGATTCTCAAATATGCAACGAATGAACAGATTTTTACACAAAAGTGGATTTACAAGAAGTGGATAGACTTTTTATTCTAACATATTTAAACTTTTATTCTAACATATTTAAATATTTACAAGAAGTGGATAGACATTTTATTCTAAAAAATTTAGTGATTAAAAAATAAAAAATCGTGCTGATGTATTTCTCAAATTTCCATAGTTTAGGCCATAAGGCATCAAATGCAGATTGGAAGACTTGAAACTATTTTGATACCTTTTCAGGAAGGTGTTGAGTATTCGATTCTCTCCCAAATGTGTCTAAAACTAAAAGTACGATGTTCATTGTTGATAACATTTGATTTATTAAAATATGTTATTGATGAGCACGCCCAACATCGTATGGCAAAGTGAATTTTGCTAAAAACAAATGCCGCGCGTGATAGAAAATAGTTCACAAGCGCTATGGTGTCCCTATGTGGAGATTTTTTACAACTTTGTTGCCTTTTTTAACCGACTTCCAAAAAGGAGGAGGTTCTCAATTCGACTGTTTTTTTTAAATGTTTGAACCTTCGATACTTTCGACTGGGTGAACCGATTTTGACATTTTTTTATTTATTTGAAAGCTGGTGCTTCCCGTGGAGGCCCATTTTAATTTAGTTTAATTCTGACTAAGGCATCCATTCGAACACCACATAATTCTTAAATTTGCATTTAGTGTGTGCGCTAACTCAGCTTCTGCTGCTCGGATTCTCATGCAACTTAAAATGAACATTAGGTATCTAAGATGAAATGATATGAGAAAAAAAGTAACCTTCTACTCTTCGATCCTGATGATGTAGGGGTACTGCTGGCCAAAACCAAAGAAGTTAGCTATTTGGTTACGAATATATATTAGGATGAATTTTTGTCAAGAAATAAAATTAAATTTTTTGTCAATTTTTTTTCTGTAGACAATTATTTTTCATGACGTTTTTATTAAGTCACCTTTCAATTATCATTAACTGGTGTGTGTCCCTCGTTTAACCTAGTACCCTATATGTACATCCTCATTATTACATATACTAGGTTATTCCCGCGGTTCTGCCCGCTCCCGCCACGCCATAAACTATCAGTGTGCCAATTTGCCGAAATCGGCACACTGATAGTTATTGGCGAAATCCGACCGAGATTATCCGTGAAAGAGTTACAAACGCACATACTTTCGCATTTATAATATTAGTAAGAAAGTAAGATTTTCAGGTACAACAAAATCACCTTCGTACCCATGTGTTTTCACGACATTTATTTTATCAAATGCCAACCATAAGTAACAACGAAACTATTTCGATTAGGTGGGAACGATTCGAC
>MOOZ01000455.1:653764-668169 GCA_002930495.1 Cecropterus lyciades | reverse complement strand
GTCTTTGTGTGTCCATGGCACCCACGACACAGGAGAAAATCCTACTGTGGGGCTATGAGTGTAGAAAGCGTTATGTTTATAGGAACTGTTAATAACTAAATAATGTCTATCTTGCTTGTCCAATGAGTGCTTATAGGTATTGAAATAACTAAAATAGGAAATAACGCATAATATAACTTATTTCAAATAGAGACAAAGCTAATCACAAGGGCGTTACTGTAAGGACTATGGTTAGACATTTGTGTTAAATTCCCTACTTTTTGAGGCATCTATAGGACATTGAGGAAACATTTATGTCGAGAAAAGTTAACAACCGAAGTTTTATTATACGATAGTATCATAGTGAGGTATAATTTGTGGCTTTAGCCATTGGATATCATTCACTAGTAATATCCAATGTCTCTTTGTTTACTTACTGAATCGTCGAACTTGACGGTCTTCACCCTATTTTTAGCAGTAAGCTCTTCACTTGTCTTAATCTCTTTAACATGTCCGAAGTCGTAAGGTCGGTGTCCTTAAAATGCGTTGTGTGTTTAATATACCAACAGAATCCCTTGGATTTATTCTCTCAAATAAAACTGACTGTCAATCTTACACACGATGTTACCTGCGATGAATTACAATTGTCTTGATTCCATTTGATGTAATATACCTAATATAACAGACTACACCCTTTTCAGGATGTATATCCAAAGTGTAAAAACGGGATCCTATTACTCCGTCTGTCTGTCACCAGATTGTACCTCATAAACCATCATAGAAAGGGTAAAATTTCACAGATGATGTATTTCTGTTGGCGTTATAACAACAAAAACAGAATAAAATTAATATTTAAAGATTTGTTTTGTGAAGTGTCCTCATGTGAAGGAAGGTATACTATCATCTATTATCATCAAAGCGATGTGACTTAGTCCTCAGGCCATCAGGTGAACCATATGCTCGCTTGCGACTACAATATTTAAAAAAAAAGTCTATGAGTGCAATTCATACACGGCAGAAGTGATAAGGATACACCATACACAATACCACCGTGGTAAGGATACATTTACGGACTGAACTTACCAATCATTCGTCGGGTCGGGATATCGAACCACAGCGGAACGACAACAATAAATATTTAAGTTTTTGTGCAGATTTTATGTAATAAATATGGCGTAACAAAAAAATGCGACGGCAAATTTCTCTCCTACGTCGTTAATATATTATAAAGAAGTTTCACTTCAATACGGATTTGTGACAAAACATTAAAAATGAAATTACCTTTCCAAATAAAGGAAACAAAAAATATTATCCGCCATTAAGAGCGTAAGCTCTTTAATTCATTAGGTACTCTATTTAGTTTTAATTGACCAATTGACTTAATTTTCTTTATTAAAGTCATCTTCGCGATTTTTTATCATGTATTTTTTATACAATGGAGACTAGACCTACCAATTACATTCAAACCAAAAGATAAGTCTTTAAAACATATTGTTCTATTAACAGAGCACGCATGAGCCTCGTTGCATGACGTTCAATTATAACATTTTTAATAATTAGCGTTTCTAAGCGAGTTGCACGAACTGGGTCGCAGGTTAATACAAAAATTGGTCATACGTATCAACAACTACTTCCCATCAGGGATGTAATGGATATGAAATTTCGGATCTGGGTACGGCTTCCGTATCCGAATAATATCTGTATGAAGTTACTTACACACGTCCATGGACGGCAGTAACCACTTACCATCAGGTGGACTGCATGCTCGTTTGCTACTTTCATTCAATATAATAAATAATACTCGTTTGAAAAAATATGTTAATTTTATTTGGAAAGTAGTTGTGGTGGGCGTGGGGATCCAACCCCCAAAATTCCTTCTTTTGTCCCGAGGGCCTCTAAATCCGACCTTCCCTGGTTCTTATATACCATTTACATAATCAGTCCCTATGTCAACGTTGTAAGGGCTATAATGTTTTTGTAATTTGACTATTAACGATATTACCATAACGTAATCGCGATAGCCTTGTTGATTTGTCGCACGTTTATGTTAATGCTTTGTGTAACTGCTATAATTATATGCAGGTTTGTTATAAAACGTCCAACGTCCAATTTGTGTGTGGTCTGTTTACGTATGATGATTTCACTTAAAACTGGCCGTGACATGTCATTTTTATTTATCTATACTAATACTATAATGCTGAAGAGTTTGTTTTTTTGTTTGTTTGAACGCGCTAAGCTCAGTAAGTACTGGTCCGATTTGAAAAATTCTTTCGGTGTTAGATAGCCCATTTATCGAGGAAGGCTATAGGCTATATATCATCGTCGAAACTCACGCGGGTGAATCTGCGAGGCGCAGCTAGTTGTTTAGATAGAACTGTAGGGTTCTATTAGATTTTGTTACAATTCCCTTATTACATCTCCAATGTTTAGTGATGCTTGGTAAACAAAGTCGTTCTATTGTGGAAGTAAATTGAAACGTTATCGTAAATAGTTTCCATCGGAAACTTTTCATTATTGAGAAACTTTTCAGGTGAGTCCGCGATTCAGATGAAATCTTCGTAGGTAGCAAAGTATAATCATTGACTTTATCATTCTTTGCGTTTGATATTTTAACAAAAGTTCTAATAAGGGTTTTAGATAAAAGCATTAATTTTGGTTACTACTTAGGTACATCATTCTCTTAGTTCATAAACTTAATCACTATGAGTTAAGACTTAAATTATATTCCTTTAAAATTGTAATAAATTAATATCTCTCATCTCACTCTCTAAAATAATCTCTCTCGACGAAGTCTTAAAATCAATTATGTACGTAAAGAAATAAAACTCTTAAATTTCCCTAAGAAATTAAACATGTATTATCTTTCTTTTTTTTACTATCTATTTCTCTATATCCCTAGGTTAGAAACTCATGGTGCACTAATTTCCTAAGATATCGTCTTATTACTTCGGGGATGTTGACACTAGCTGTTTACCGAGGGGTAGCTATTAATAACAACACTCCAAGCGATGTGCTGCGGGGCACGTGTGGTGCATATCACTAATTATACGACTCTTAACTCCATGCGCTCGTTAGGATATATATTTAGTATAAAATAAAGTAAAAGTTTACATCAGTGGCGGATTTATACATTCGCCGCTTGTAAGTTAAGCCTTTTAAACAATGCAAAATTCAAATCTTACCACCGTGTAAAAAGTGGTCGTCAAAATAAATATAATCTTTGAAAATGACAAAAAACTTCGATAAGATATTATTTTATTTGCAGCATCTAACATCTTCCACCCACAGGCTCCAGCCACATGGTCCACATTAAGATACCTAGATATGTCGTAGTCATGAATTTTGGCAAAACATATTTCTCTGATTATCATTATATTTTTGTTTATGTCTTAACTTGTTTAGTAAATATAAGTGTCCGATCGAAGGGCGGTTTTTGGTCGAAGTGAAGCCGATTATTCGGCTGTTGTCACAACCTTCGGCCGAAGCCGAAACCGAATGTTTAAAAACCAAAAGAAAATCAGTTCAAATCAGTTCAAAATCAGTCAATTGTCTAAAAGTGAATAATATATTAATTTGAAAAAGTAATATATTAATGTTAATTATGTATAAACAACTTTTATAGCTGATTACAATTACTTTTCAACTTATCAAAAATGATAACATCTGAAATAAGATGAATTTCAAACATAATTGGCAAAACAAGCTTACTAAGAAGTGTGCACTTACCTCTGCGCTTTACCATTTCATATTTCCACTTGTAAATATGAAACTGTGTAGTAGTTAGATACAATTTTACTTTAATTAATTCGTTTATTAATCTCAATTTCTTAGTATGACCTCATTTAAGTCAGATTGCATTTAATACATACATTTTATTACAACGAAGCACAACTTATATCATATAAAATGTAATAACATAAAACTGTATGCACATGATTTGGTATTCAATTAGTTGTTTAACCTCGGCACGAAGAAAACGTCCTTATACCGGAATATGCAGTGAGTGTGAATACGGCTTCTAGTATGACGTCGTTTCAACTGCAATGAAATATTCATATGTCTATATCAATAGTATAACTTATATAATCCTCTTAAGTGGTATTTAACTTTTGAAGGTGTGAAAACCCTTTATGGTTCGAACCCAGAGGCACCACCACTACATCTTTTTCTGCCTAATAATAGCAGTGTTAAGCGCTGCTGTTTTCTGGTTTGAAGAGTGGGGCAAGAGAGACTTCAGATTAGACGTAACAACGCCCTTATGTTCAACTTCAAGCAGTAATAATAGGCTTGGAAAAATACTTCGAGGTACTATTGAGACAAGAATTATGTAATAAATCTTATTGACATTTATTATAAAAATTAAGCGTGTAAAATGAGCTATGAATAAATTCTTTACATTGTAAAACGACTTAATTATTAAAAAAAATAATGATGTTTCTATATGTAATGAATTTTTCGTGTAGTAACATCAGCCTTCTTATTTCAGACCTTAGCTATCCAAAAAGCCATTAATTCCATCGAGACACCCGTCAAAGAGAAACATGTCAGAAGCACCATCATCGGTACATTCCAGGAGCAGAGCGCCATCACATACTGGGTAAGAAACTAACTAACAAGGAGTAAGTGATGACCACAGATATCTATACTAATATTATAAAGCAGTGGATTTTTTTTTTTGGTTCAACGCGCTTATCTCAGGAACTATTGGTTCTAATTGAAAAATTCTTTTTGTGTTGAATAGTTTATTGAAGAAGGCTATAGGCTATATAACATCACGCTATGTTTGTTTTTTTCTTATGTAGTAGCGGGTGGAACTGCGGGGCACAGCTAGTTAATTATAAACGAGGACATAATGTGAGAGCGTTTCAACAAAAGCGGAGATGAGCAGAGCAGACAAGACATGTTTTGTAAACAACCAATCGTACTGATATCGTATTTTCACATTATCGAGACGTGAACGGTGAGCCCTCGCCTTGATCGAAGGCGCACGCTACCAAAATATTGCGCTCAACCAACTTCCCAATGCTTTCAACAGCTCATGCTACTCGTCTCCAAACATCTCAGATTTGTTGGAGCTGGACTGCTATTGTTTGACAAATCTTATCAAACCAAATATGTGCAACGTATGTTTCTCATTTCATTCTTGTCATTGACTAAATAAATATATGACCCCACCTACAAAAAGTATTAAAGACATAAATGCATTAATGCCTTGACTCTACGTTATTGTGATTTCTTCTAAAATATTAATCATGACGTATGTATTTACATATAAATTTTAATGCAGATGGTGGCAATCCGCCTGCCAATACAAGACAACCGCATCGTGGCATGGAAGTTCTGCCACGTGACCCACAAGCTGCTCCGGGAGGGGCACCCCGCCTGCCTCGATGACTCTCAGAGGCATATCGGCATGATCGAGAACCTCGGCAAGTTATGGGTACGACGACTTTTTACTTTATTTAATTCAAATGACGAAAGTGTATAACTAAATGTATACTGAAAGCTTTTACGTCGTTAAAATAGACTTAGATTTATAGATAAGAATTTCGCCAGCGTTGTCTTTTATTCACGTGAAATGATTGGTGTCAACTTTGGAGCACTAAAATCGTATACATCGGGGTGTCCAAATCTTTCTTTACTGCTACTCTCTTTACAGTTTTAGCAATCATAATATATTCTTGTCAAACGCAAAGTTAACATAAACTTTATTATCATGATTTCTAAAATAAGGGCTTAAATCTTGTGTGTAAGCGAGCTGTGCTTATCGTTTCGTGACTCCCCTAGGACAGGGGTCGGCGATCGCGAGCCACATGCGGCTCTTTGGACGTGAAGCCGCGGCTCCTTAGTTCCTTACGCAATAATAAAACTAGCATAAAAAAGCTATTTGTTGTTGGCAAGAAAAATAACTGTGGCTCTTTAAAAACATTGAAATTTTGTAAATTGTAATTTTTAACTCTTCCAACTCAAAAGATTGCGGGATAGTGATGCGACGCCTCAGGGCGTCTCGATGTACACTGAGAAACCCTGCGTTATATGAATGCTAATCTTAACCTAACCTAAAGTAAAGAAACCTTAACATCAACCAGGTCCACTTGCGCGAGGGTTACGGGAGGCTGGTACACTTGTACTGTACACTGCTGGTGTGTAAGCTGAAGTTCCACGCACGCAATCCTCGCTTTCCCGGCAACATGCAGCTCACCGCTGACGAGCTCGACGCCATCGCTGAGAATGACGTCAACAACTAGTAAGTAGATACGTTCATTCTTCTTTTTTTAATAATTTTAAGGTAGCAAAGGAGAATGCAGTTCATCTGACGGTAATTTATCGGTCTGACGCTAGAACGGATGCAGGCAACTTAATATAGAACAAACATTTTCCCTGAAGACAATCACAGATGCGTCGCTACTCTCAAGGACAGGAATGAAACTTAGCTGGCAACTACTCCCTTCCAAATTCCACCCTATATTTTACCATAAAATGAATGATTTAAGGTAGAAATTTGTTTCTGGTGTAAAATTGTATGTAAATATATGAATTGTTTTGTTTACAGCTTCCAATTATGTGTTGAACTGTTCGACTACATGGATGACCTACTCAATTTACAGGCTGCAGGTGAGTCATATCGCATAAATGTGCATTTAATATATACAATATACATGTGTAAATCATTGGGTAGACTATTTAAATGTGTATATATAACGCTTTATGTAACGAGAATGTATTCTCGATGAAAAGTAGATTGATTTGTTTTTTTTTATATATAATATCGTCATTTTTTTATGGATGTAGAACTTACAGCTGGTAACGCGTTTTTGAGCGGTTAAATCTCACAGCCGTTTGAGAAGAAGTTGCATTCAGCAACATTCGTCTTCCGAACCATTCGTGACCCGTCTTAAAAGTGGCAAATGCCTTGGCATGCGAAGGTTTCTTCGATGTATCCACGCTGTTGTCGCTACTGTTGTCGTTGTCGTGTTCGTCAGCTTCATTTTTGAAGTGAAACTTCTTTGCGCGCATGAGTGTAAATTTTTTATGGATGATAGCGACACGATAATGGGGGCGTGTTTTATTAATAAATCCATCCTAAATATCCATTGCAAATGTACTATGGCAATATGCAATAACTATGGAGGAGGTAAACTATTCTTTCTAAGAGATTCTGCGTCTCCATCACTCTAAACGTGTTCAGCAAAGTGTGAGCAGGTTGGTACTAACGTTGGCACTAACGTACGAGTGTGACAAAAATATACTGTCGATTTCTTTTCATAACGATGGAAATACATTTTTCTCTCTTTCACATGTTAGACGGTAGTTTCAAAATAAATCGAATTCAAAATATATATCGCAAATGTACTAAGGACATGTAACTAAATTCTGCATCTCTCTCGCTCTAAACGTGTCCGTCAAGGTGCGGGTCCGTCTTCCTTTTTCCCTCCCTCTAAGTCTCAGAAATTTAAAGCTTTAGATGAGTATAAATATGAACGAGATTTAAAAATTAGTTTTCCAAATAAGATTCACTTTTGACATGTGTACTTTGTATATTGTATATAGTAGAACCTTGATTATAAAAAAATACCCTCATGTGGTCAAAGAAGTTCCACTTCAAAAATAGTTTTAAGCAAACGGGTTTTTTGTTTTAATATTTTGAACAATGTCACTAGTTAATATATTTAAATATGTACCGCGCGTCCAGTGTTCGACAGCCTGGGCAACGCGCGCGCCAACTCGATGACGGCGAGCGGGCAGTGCCGGCTGGCGGCGCTGATCCCGTGCGCGCAGGACGCGTCGCACATGTACGACTGCAACGTGCGCCTGCTGTTCCGGCTGCACGCCGCGCTGCCGCCGGACACGCTCGCCGGACACAGGGAGAGGTGGGTGTTCTGAGACTGTAATTACTGTGCATCCGGATGCACTGTAATTAGTTTAGTAGTTATACTGTATTTTAATTTTTTTTACTGTATAGTGTAATGAACCATTACAGTATACAGTAAAATTTTATTTAAATTATGTTATTATAAGCGAGGAATGACCTTCGTTTTTTCGTCGACCAAATTTCCCTAAAATAGGTAACTACTACAACTACTGTAATTTTATACAAAAATGTTATTTTGTATAAAATTACAGTAGTTTTCAGTAGAAACAATTGTAATTGTATAATCATGATCTGGAAACACTGGGCTTCACAGTTTTGAGGTTTCTCATTTGGGGTCATCCATAAGGGGAGGGGGAAGAGTCAATGCAGCTTGACTTGGAGTGACAAGGGGCCGGTGATGGGTCCTAAATTTCGTGACGTCACATTTTAAATATATGTACCTAAGTATTAAAATCACATTTCAAAATATATACATATAATAATAAATTGAAATAATAATATAATTGAAAAATTTGACATCAACCTACGAAGGGGAGGGGGGATCTCACAAATGTAACCAGCTGTGACAAGGACGGGGACGGGGTATATACGAGATATAAGTGAGCCGGTAACCACACCCTTCCACCGAAATGCATGAGTTTCTTCACGCTAGAAATAGGTGTGGCAGTACTATCCCAGTCGAACTACACTGATTCTACCACCCGTTAAATACCTTTTATCAGCTGTTGAAAGAATAGTAATCATCTGTTAAAAGTAGTTACTTTATATCATGTAAGCTTTCTCGTTTCGACATTACGTTTTGTAAGACCTGATAAAACCGAAGAAAAAATGAATTTATATTCTCTTCATTCAATACCTTCCTGCTTTCCTTTCTGCCCATATTTCCTACATTATTTTATTGAGTACCTACATTATTACAAGAATTATATTTATTTCGCATGTACTTTTCGTACGGACTTCTTGCAAAAAATAGGTAGAACATAATTTTGACAACTTTAAACTTAATGAGAAAGGCACGTGCCTTCCTCATTAAGCTACTGAAAATAAACTACCGCTGCTTATATATATTTTATATACATTTTCATGTTATGTTATTTAATCGATAACTTTAGTATTTTTAAAATTAATTATGATATTACATTATTTGATTATATTTTGCAGATTTCGACAACAGTTCAAGAAGTTAAGCTCGTTCTACAAACATGCTAGCAGCCTACAGTACTACAGGAATCTATTGACGCTACCAGTGCTGCCCTCTAATCCACCCAACTTCCTCTTACAGGTAATAATATTATATTTTGTACTATCCAGCCCCCTTTGAAATATTGTATTACTTAATAAAAAATACCATATTTTATGCATTTGGTAATCTTTAAAAAAGGTTTATTTCACTGATATGTGGGTAGTCGAATCATTTCTGATAAATTGCTTCTAATTTAGATTAATAACGTATGGAAAGTACCACATTCGATTAGCTATGAGCATAACAGTTTAAAATAATTATAAGTTGTAAATAGTTATTGATTGATTGTTGTTGTTTTCAGAGCGACTTTGGTACATATGTAACGCCCGTGGTGACCATTCCCGAGCCGCCGCCTGATGAATTTGATGGTGTGGGATCTCTCATAGACACTTCCGACACAATCAGTCAGGTGAAAGATTAATTACTAGTAATTACTTTATGATAATAAGTCTGGAAGTCACAGACCTAGATCTGAACAAACTCTCTCGACAAGCCTTGACATTGTATGAAATTGTATAATGCAAAAAAAATGGATATGATTACTACAAAGTTTACTTTGATCTTTTCATCAATTATTTGAAACAAAAACATCTTTGTAAAATATTTTCAATATTAATTAATTTTGTGTAAGCATAAAAAACGTTAATGTTCATTTCTTAATTTACTATAGGCTTAATAGAGTACTTTCATACATGCAGGTTACTTAATAACTTCAATTTCAATTTATTTATTTGCAGGAAAAGGCTACATTAACTTCAATAGCGCGATTCAGAATACTAGTAGCGCCATCTCTTAACGGGTCGTGTAAGCTCACCACAGTGTTAACATGCAAGTGTGTTCCCAGGCGACGACGCCGGAGCAGCTGGAGGCGCTGGAGCCGCGCGCCACGCCGTCGCCGCAGCCCGACCCCGTGCTGGAGCGCGACCGCCTCATCGACCATCTGCAGAACGAGCTGCGCCGCATGCGGTACGTGGCTCTAGGGTAGTGCGGGTGCTGTGAGCAGGCGTCACGCCGGACCAGATATGAAGCTGTTGTTCTGTACCTGAGTGCTGTTTGCAGGTGCTGCGCCGGACTAGAGAAAGCGACGCTTAAAAGATGGTAGAACTCTGCGTTTCGACTCTGGAAGCACCACCGCAATACCTATTACTGCCTAATAACAGTACTATTGTGCACTGCTGTATTCTGGTCTGAAGAGTGATAATGGAGACATACATGTCCGAGATGTTCCAACTAAGTCTTCAGGGGGAGCATGTGTAAAGCCTCAAGCAAGACTCTGATCTTACCTGGGGTTCATTACATTACATTTCCATGGACGGCAGTGGTCATTTAGTATCAGGTGAATGCAAGCTAACGAAACGATAGGATGCAAGTGGCACACGATGACGAAACTTATGTGTGCGGGCATAAAAGCGCATGACATTTCAATCGTGACTCACAGGATATATGTAATTGTAGTAAACAGTTGATCTTCTTAATTAATAATTAACAATTTGTTTCATCAGGTCAGAAGTATCGCAGTTGGTGCAGGAAAGGAATACAATGCTCGGCTCCATGAGGGAACACTGCACGCGATTGGAATCACAGTTGAATGCCACTAAGGTGATAAAGCATATGATTATAAAGGGTGTTTTAGTGTTATTTATGTTAAGAGATTTTTTACTGGCTTTATTTGTTTTTACAGACTGAACTGGAAGAAGAGAAACAGAAAACAGAGGCGGTATTAGCTCAAGCACCAGAAATCAAACGTAAGTTTTCTGAAATCAAAAAATAAAAAAAATCATGCTACATATTGAGAAATCAAAGCACAATATAATTAAAAATTATACAATAGTAACTAATAAATTACTAAATTAAAATAATTTACTTTTTAGAAAAACTTGTGCAAACTGAAGAAAAGGCGAAAGTAACAGATGAAAAATTTCAAAAATTAAAAGGTGCTTACACGCAGTTACGAGAAGAGCACATTACGTTAATTAGACAGGTACCAACACATCTTTAAATACTTTTTTGTGTGTGTGTATGTATTTTGAGGTAATAAATAATATCATTAATTTGTAGAAAGCTGAAGTGGATAAAATGGCTTCGAGTCTGCGGGCGGCCGCCGCGCAACACGAGAGCGCCAAAATGTTGTTACAGCAACAACTTAATGACAGGATGAAGTAAGTCACATAAACAAAATTATCAGTTAATAATCATTAAACTCAGTTACAATAGCTGTACTTCATTCTTATCAGTATTTAAAACTATTTACTAGTTATTCATTGTAATTTTTGTCAGAGATGTAGAATTACTCCAACAAAGCACGTCATCCAGTGAAGAGATTGAAGCTTACAAAAATGAAATAGCAAATCTTCGGAGTGACCTCGAAGTTTCAAGGCAGAAGGAGGCCGAACTGGAAGCATTAAAATCGTCCATGGAAACTCTAGAGATAGAACATAAAACAGCTACAACGGAACAGCATGAAAAACTGGCTGTTGTTACAAGCGAGTTGAAAGAAGCGACAGAAACTATGCAGAAGCTAAAACAAGAAAAAGAAGACCAGGAGAAAGAGCTAAGTAGAGTGAGAGAACAATTGACGGGACTCAAGCAGAAAACTGGAGACGAATATAAGAAGGTTGTTGAAGAAAAGGAAGCTGCGTTGAAACAAATATCAGAACTTACGCAACAACATCAACAAGAGAAAGAGGTCAGAGATATTTTCTTTATTTTTTATGCATGTTTGTATTATTGTGTATAAAATGTGAATAGGAGAATAGCGCATGTTAAATGGGGAATATTTTTATAATACTTTTGTAATGATTACTAACCGATCAATCTTTTACGTGTAATGCTTTTAAAATTATTATATTGTTTTTATTAAATTGTTTGTTTTTTAAAATCTTATATTTTGAATACTATGGGTTATGTTATTATTCATATTTTTATTTCTAACAATTATATTTTTAATGTCATTAGGAGCAAGTACGTTTTACTAACAATTTGCAAACTGAATTGGAAATTTTACAACAGAGGCTTACTGATGCAGAAGTGAAAGTGTCACAGTCATATGACAAATTCGAAAGTCAATTTGAATGTAAGAACCATGAATTTGCAGAATGCATTAATATAAAAGATAACGAAATCAAACAAATTCTGGAAAAACTTCAGGAAACAAAATGTGAATCGGAAACTTATCAAACCAAGTATGAAAAACTTCTTCAAGATAAAGATACAGAAATATCTGAGCTTCGGAAAAGCTTAGAAAATCTTGAAGTAAATAAAATTGCGCTTGATACGCTCGTAACAGATCTACAAACTCAAGTCGATAGATTAAAAAGTGAAAAATGCAAAGCACAAACATGTCTCGAAGAGGCAAGCACGAAAATTATTGTTCTGGAAGAACAGAGTAAAGAGAAAGATAATAAGATCAATGAATTACAACAGATTCTTACAACAACAGTAGAACTTAACGATAAAGAAATAAGTAAAAGAGAAGGAATAACTGCTAAAATGTTTGATCTTCAAAAATCTGTTCAAGATAAAGAAAGTGAAATTTCTAATCTTAAATTGAAACTTGAAGATATCCTTGAGTCAAAAGGAAAAGAAAAAAAAGAATTTGAGGAAAGTCAAAAAGAAAGTAGAATCGAGATGACGATTCTTAAAGACAAATTACAAAATGTAATAATTTGTAAGGATGAACTAATTAGTGATTTGAAAAATATGATAGCAGAAAAGGACAATCAAGTGATAACTCTCAATGTCGAAGTAAATAAACTGGCCGAGGAGGTTTTACGTTTAAAAGACGAATTAACCGAAACACGCGCTGAATTAGAAATCGGACAAAATGAACTATTGAACCTAAAAGAGGAGCATGACAGAATAATTGAAAGAAATGAAGCAAATTTGAGTTTGAAAAATCAAGAATTAAGGTCGCTTCATGACGAAATAAATCAATTGACTGAAGAAAAAGCCGAACTGCTAGTAAATAACGACAAAGTAATGTGTAAATTAGATGCCGATAAACAGGTTTGTTTGTTTATAAACATTTATTTATACACACATCCCAAATTCAAGGCATACAACTTTTAATTTTAATTATTTCTTAGGTATTAGCGCGATACGTTAAGGAATTGGAGGAAACCCAAAAGCAATTGCACAACGATATTGATTCTACTAGATTTGAACAAAGCGAAATGGAAAATAAACTGAATTCCGAAATAGAGAGGCTCAAATCTGAATGTGAGCAACTAAGAAATGACAAAGATGATGAAGTTGAATTATTAAGAAAGAAAATGCACGCAATTGAAACTGACCTCAGTGAACAAGTGATTGCAAAAGATCAAACAATAACAAAAACCATGCAAAACATCGAACAATTAAAACTGCAGTTAGACGAAATAGAGAACACGAAAACTAAAGAAAAGGAGCATATGGATCTTGTTTTGTCCGAAAAAGAGAAAGATTATCAGGTTAGGCTAACACGGGCGTGTCTGTGTCTTTACGTGGTGGAACTACGGTTATGGGGTTGATGTATATGGTGTCATAAACACGTGTGTCACTAATGTTGTGTCGTCCAAGTGTGTTTTTGTCCTACGTGTTTTTAATGTATATTAAATTATAGTAAGATTTCTTCACGAGTGGTATACAGTTGATTTTCCCATTCACGATTAAATACACGAGTGTTTTCAACTTAAATGGTGTTTAATTTTGATTGAAGTAGATGTTTGGTAGATAAACATTAATAATATTACTTAGTTAGACGCATGATAACATTCTAATGGCATGTTTTATTTCTATATCTATTCTTCCGCGCCTGCGCTGGGGCTCTTCAATATCATGCGATGGTATGATATATTCTGGCTATGCTTTGGACCTGACGCTGCTGTTACGTTAAGTATATTTTCGTTACTCGCATGGTGTGTAGATGATAGTCGCTAGGCTCGAGCACGCTGAAGAGTCCCGTCTGACGGCCGAGTGTGAATTGCAGGACCTGTTGCAACACAACACAGCCCTCGAGTCTGATTGCGCGGCGCTCAAGATACAACTAGAGGAGGCCAGGATGGAGATTAAGAAACGTGAGTATAAAGATTCTTGACTCTTAGTACAATCTATCCCATCCATCTGACTAGTTCAAGATTGTATAGTTAGTAAATAGAACATAAAATCATAATTATTTCAAGTACGTCAACTGCTCATGTATTTTATATTTGGATTATATTAATATATTTTTTAATAATATGATTTATTAATAAACAATGACTAATAAACACAAATTCAAAATAATTCTAAATTTATCAAAGTAAACACGGCTGCACTGAAATCAACTAAAAC
>MOOZ01000455.1:631460-643660 GCA_002930495.1 Cecropterus lyciades | reverse complement strand
TTTATACGGGGCCCCGTCAAGGCACGCTACGGCACTGCCTTATGTAATCGCCCAATTAAATTTAGCAAGTTGATAACTGGCAAATCATTGTAAATTTGTAATAAATTAGCTCAAAATTTGGTACCGTTGTTGTGTATCAAAACGGAACTACTTAGGTTCTAAAATAGTTTTTGATAAATGATTACATGTTGACTATATATACCTTTAGCAATTATCGCTCTCATTAGGTTAACATAAATATTTACCAGACATGTAAATGTAAATTAGTTTTATGTGAAATAAAACAAAAACTATGAAGAAAGCTAAAACTGGTGGTATGATTATATTCGTTTTTAACTTTATTTCCATTCATTATTAATAAATAATGAATCTTCATCTAAACTATCATAGTTGGAGTCATATTTTTCCCCAGTACATACATTACATGTACATTCACACAATAATATATTTTAGAGTATTCATTTTTAAAAATTACGCATGAGTTACAGCGGTCATATAAATGAAACTACAAAGACATTTTACACATATTTAATACGTATATGTTATATGTTATTCAACTAAGAACACTATAATAAAATAATTATAGAAAAGCATGGCAATACATTGTTGGCTACGCCCATTGAACACGTATATGTGCAACAGAATTATTATAAGCTTAAATAAAATAAAACATATAAGAGATGGGGAAATATTATCCACGACAAACATTCATATTACTCATCACATAAAATAAAATGAAGATAGCTCTCACGCATTTTTTTTTCACGCAATTATTTATATAAATGTCGAGGGTACAACTGTTTACATTTTTATTCTTTATAATTAACGCAAGATTTTTCTTTCAGAATGCGAAGTATACTATTTTGCTAGCTGAGTTGATGCACTACAATCTCCTTATTTTTCTGTTTGCTTAATGTTATTGTGCCTCAGAATTACTTCTAAAATTACCCAGACAAAATTGTCACAGGTTGTATTATTTTACAAAAAATGTTTATCAAAAATATTATATACTTTAGAGTCGGGGTGTTGTGAACGACACACATATATTAAGCTCGGTTGTGAATACCTATATAATAAGTAACATTTTCAAATATACAAATCAATACATATTATTTTTAAGAGATCATATCTCAATGTATCTAAAACCGCATTTTTATTTTTGGTAAGGATGAAATATATATCAACACTGTTTTATACTGAGAGCAGTGATAGCCGAATCGAGGGTCCGAGGTTCGAATCCCAGGCACTCACCACTGATTATGTTTCTTGTTGTTATGTTTCTTTGTTGTTTTATTTTTAGTACAATAAAGAGTATTATTATTATTATGTGCGTATTAGAAGTTAGTTATTACTGCTTTACAGTGAAGGAAAACATCGTGAAGAAACCTACACACCTGAGAGTTCTTTAAAAACTTCTCAAAGTTGTGTGAAGTCTACCAATTCGCACTTGGCCAGCACGGTGGTCTATGCCTACAACTGTCTCAACCTGAGAGAAGACCCATGCCCAACAGTGGGAAAATAATGGGTCGACGGTATTGTTTTACACTACATGATACTCAGGCTACAGGAGCCATACCAACTTTAGAGGGTAAAATCAATGCTGACAAATTTGTGCTAAAAACTTTTAAATTATCATAGAACAGAAATTGCCTTGATTACATTGTATTGGCCTGAGCCAATTAAACGTTGTCTGAGCCAACGTTAAATCGCTGCAGCATATTACGGAGATGAAAGTCTATGCTGGACTTTGCAGGTCATTAAATAAATCCAGATGGATAGGAAAGACTGGAAGCAAAGGGACCGGTCCCTTTGCTTCGATTTTATTTTGAGTGCATAAAGACAATATCGAATAAAGTTTCGTGAGAGAAATATGCAATTGAATTAGGACTACAAATATCATAAGTACAACAACTTAGCTTGGTACAAAGTACTTAAATGCTGATGGGTGGCTATTTAATAAATCCCTCAATCTGTACTAATCTCTTTAAATTATTGAACTGATATAATTGTATATTTGATAATATTTTCCCATCTCTGCTACAATTACATGTACTCAAAGTGATACACTTATATAAGTTTTAATGCATCAGGAATGCTTATTTTCTGTAGTAAATACAAATAAGTACAATAAAAACATTACCCTCCTTCTGACGCAGTTGGGTAAAAAAATTACAATGCTCTCATCTGACAATACTGACAATGTATTATTCCGTCGGATACTTTTGTGCAATCCTATACACTAAGAATTCAACACTTTATGTGAACAAAAAAAAACTTAAATTAAGGTTTTGATCCCATACATTTACATTTAATGTGAAATTTTGGAATACTTAAAATGTTCACAGTAAATAAATTAATGTAGCTAAACAATATGTCTTAATAAAATATAAATTGTGCATTAATTGATACAACATTCAATCACAACATGAAGCTTTCTTGTTTAAAAGTTTAAATGCATTTCGGTGTCTTTAAAAATAGGCCGAATTGTCGGACGATACATAAGTTACAAAAAATTGTAATCTAATTTGTATGCAAGAAGCCATCACCATTCACCGTGTTAACTACAACTGATATCAAAATCTTAAAAGATGGTAAAACCCTTCGAAAATTTAGCACCACATTTTGGCTTCTCACTTCAAATACTGAATTTTAATATGCAATTAATACAACCAGAATGCTGTTACAACCATACAACTAATTCTCAAAATCCTATTTTTTACTTTTCTAAAAGCAAATTACAATGTAAAAAGAGCTAACTGTAATTGACAAAGTCTTTATTTAATGAAAGTGTATATGTTGGATCTATGTTACTAGTAACTTCATGACCAATATTACTGTTTGTTATTAAAAACTCTAAGAAACTATTGTGTAGTGAAGGAACACATAGTCTATGATGTCAAGTGGCTGGCTTCTACCTCAATAGTCTGTCTTTAATACATCCACAATTTTCGAAATTATCAAAATAATAGAACTTACTAAGTTTTTCATTTACTATCATGTTATTTTTGTTACATAGAAAATTAATTAAAACAAATCGCAGGATTAAGATAAACCTAATTATATATTTGCTGAGATAATTTGCTAAACAAAATAAAATTGGTAATGTCGCATCACACTATCACCAGGTATGCTGAATTTGTATTCCAATTAATATATAGTTAGCTCTTTTTACACTTGGTTACTCCCACATGTCAGAAAAATAAATTAGGCCTTTATAAAGTCCACAAATGTTTGCATCGTAGTGTGACACTGAGGGGTAATCGCAAAAGATACTGAAAACTTAATAGTAGGTAACATCACTTGGACATTTTAAACTCCTTACAGTGGGGGCTCATCCCACTTGTGGTGCTTTGCTGGAGTCAGATGGACGATACGTACATGGACAGCTTGATACTTCTCAAATTTGGGCGGGATTGGACAGAGTCGGTAAATCACTGCATCTCCAGGTAGTGGTACATACTCACCTTCAATGCTGCAAATAAAATAACGATAGTTTTAATCATCCTGCAAAACTGAGGATTTACACTAAATTAAAACATCATATTATGTAACTTGATAAATGTGATATAAATAGCTTTATAAGGTTTCTCATACAAACAATTTGAAATGGGTGTATATATTCAGTTATCGAAATTTAAGATGAATAATTGTTGCATTGTCTTAGCAGGTAAGAGGTAAACAACAATTACCACTTAATATACATTTAGTTGTTATCTCCTTCCGTTTGGAGGACAATACAATTATTTGGTAGATGCTAATGAGAATGGACAACAATACATGTTTTGATTACAACACTTGCATAAAAATCCAGTTCAATGTCTCATTTATTATTTAATTTTGTTACATACACTCAAAGAACATAACTTTGCTTACTAATCTATGTTGAACTTGATAAAATCTATTACATTATGTAATTAAGCTCATTATAAAAATATAATAATTTAGGAAATAGGTATGTTTATTGAATTACCTTAAAAATATTTTTAAGGTAATTCAATAGTTCAAGTTTATTGAATTACATAAAAAAAGGAACCAGACTGTCTGATAAGCATTTTCTACTTCTACAATTTTAACAATTTCGTTTTATATCAAATAAAATATCAAAAATTTCAAATGCACATGATTTTTATATGTAATATATTAAGAGAATGAAAATCTATTACATATTTGAGTATTAGTGTTTTATGTTTTATCTTATAGAAACATTAAATTGATATTCAAGCTATGTTATAATATTGTTTATTAATGATATTGCCATTGTTGAGAACAAAGTTAAAATGGACAATTTATCTGCTACTGGAGCATACATATAAATCTAAAACATAAAATTTTCAACATTGTTAGTGTAAAGCCAGAGTGTTGCACCCAAGCGATGAGGGCCAGCAATTAGTTTTAATGCTTGTTTTGCTGCATATTGCATATTAAGTAATATATGTAAATATAATTATAAAATAAGTACATTAACCATCAAAGTTGGTATTATTATCCGTAAATGAATAAGGGAAATATAGAATTACGTTCAAGGTTAAGCATAGTAATGTAAACAAACTACACAACTACACATAGCAAAATATTAAAACGCTATAAAAACTCGTTCCGACGCATTACAATTTTAACACGGCCGCTGAATGACCTTGTTGCACGGCATTTTAAATGCTTAGAAAATAATAAAAACATGTGTCAATCAAACTGTACTCACTCTGAGATATGCACGAAAATATCTTCGCCTCCTTTGTCGGGTGTTACAAATCCGTGGCCCTTTTCCCGACAGAAAGATTTAATTTTGCCATTCTCTAATGGATTTCCTAGAGCTCGTTCGGATCTACAAACATTTTAAAATGATAATTTTAACGTATTCAGAAGAAAAAAAACAGCGGGACCGATTTAACCAATTTTAATGAAACTTACGTAGAAGCAGTACGATTCCGTCGGGTGATTATGGGACTGGGAAGTTGAAGATGAGTGTTTGTCTTGTTTGGAGAATCATCGTTATTAAATCCGTAATCATTAGACATACTTCCAATTAATATAATGGAAATAAAACGAAGGAAATGATAAACCAGCGCAAGACGAAAGAAAACAAAATGTCAGAGAGTGCGTGCCAAGCAAAATCCACTATCCACCTATCAATGTCAAACTCAAATAAATTCATTTCATTCACTCAACTGTTGGCAAGTGTTGCCGCTAGCGACTTTTTAAATTACCCTAAAAGGGAGAAGAAAATCTTCTGTTTAAATTCATTGGTATTATGAAAACTACTATGTTATTTGTATGTTTACTGTATACGTTTTACATTACAAAACTCTTTTTAAAGTATAAGGTGGAATTCTAACTTCAATAATACTTCGAGAATCACTTTATTTGTAAAGCTTGAGTTTAATTTTTGTCACTTGCTGATGGTATATAATTAATAATATATGTTATAAGCACAATTAATATCTTTTTCATATATTCAGCCATACAAAGAATGATCAAATTAATAACGTTATAGTTATTTTATTTATGGTATACGAAAATACTTTTGAAAATGGATAACATTTGTCACTAATCAAACGTAAAATTCATTCGCATTAAATTAATCTGTTTCAAAACTTTAATCAACTTAAGATATAACTTAAAACTAAGTCTTAAAATAATTCAATATGGAATACTATCATGTAACTGTAATATATTAATGTTGTTAAATTAAAACTGATATTTTTTCCTTGCCCTTGCAACTCAGGGTAATTTAATGTTTAATTACCATAGAAAACAGAAATTGCCGCACTTTTGGCAACACTACACGAAATTATACACAATTAAATGTCATGCAAATAAATGCGTCAAACTCTCCTTATGGACCATAGATCTAAATAAATAGGGCTGTGACAATGTACTACGACAAAATGTTTATAAATATCAAACGTTTGCCCAAAGATCAGAATTAGATATAGAAAATCTAAGACTTTAAAATAATATTTGATTATTATTATTTTTATATCAATAATAACGATAAAGCAGATGGGCTACCTGATAGAAACTGGTCACCATCGTCTCTGGACATTTGCGATACCAGAGTAGTTGCCGATTCATGCCGAGAGTTCTTTTTCACCAATACTATGTTTTAAAAAATGTCTATTTTAAAAGTTTGATAGGTACTGACATACCTATCAAACTTTTAAAATAGACATTTTTGTACCTTTTTTTTTAATGCCGAGTGAAATTCTTATTTAAATAAACGTAGAATTTTGTCATAAATGTTAGACTAAGGAATTATACACTGGGTTGAATTAAGAATACCGATATATAACGTACATCACATTTTAATCATGTAACTTAGAAGTCAGCTTGGAATTCATATTTCTTACGTATATACTTTCTTACAATATATTACTAGTAGTAGTACTAATACATTCATAACAATAAACTACGTAATAATTTGTATATTCTATACAAAGTTTATGGACTTTAAATATTATGATTTTATATGATAAATTTCTCTATTTCTTTTTCTTCATAATATTAGAATACACAGCTATAATCAGAATTGTAACGCTAATAATATAATCTATTGTAATAAAATACATCCCGTCATCAATTCATTTTTTTTAAATATCTGGACACATTCTTCGTTCTTCTGCCAATGGCATTTTAATTCTCGGTATAGGTAATCCTTCCCAATCGCCCTGAAACAAATTATGTTTAACTATAATACCGCTAAGCATTTATTATTAGCACTCCCCCCCTCTTCGGCCCAACGGCTAGCGACAGCCATATTAATAATTCATAATCATCATTGTTCAATGGGTGGTAGTTTCTAGAATTAAATTTAAAGCCTTTAAAATACAATTTCATATTCACTTACATTCATGTTCATAAATATATTTTTACAATTTTGGATTGAATTGATTGTATGAAGTATAATAATATTAAGTACAAATCTAAAATTGTAATAGTCTTAGTTAAAAAAAACAATTAATCACCTGAAATCGGTTACCGTCAGATTTATTGCACTGCATTGACATCGGTGACTCGGTGTAAAGGGCATTAAGTGCATGCACTCTCAAAGGCGTCCATGGTTTTATTGCCAAGTAATTAGCGCGAGGGGGAGATTCATACGATATGGACATATTATCCCATCTAGAAATAATATGTTTATATAAGTTACAATTGAAAACAAAACGCGATTATAAAATCATAAAATTAGATTTAACAACCTTGAATGTGTAGTGCTGGAAAAGTAAAATGTTCTAGTAATATGTGACCGGTAATATAAGGGATGCGTAAAGGAGCGAGTTCATTACTTGATTCTTATACTAAAATATGATGTTTTTATTTGAAAGGATTATCAATTAAAATTCACTATTGATGAACAGATGATGAACGCGCATAACGCCTGATCATGGGGCAAAATAAGTGCTAAAATCAAATGAGTGCTTTATAAAATATTTTGCTAACGCTATGGCGACCATACTTCAATAACCTTTTTAACGCTAATTTCTCTGTTTTTTTTTTCATATTTTTAATCTTATTACTTGACCAAGCGAACCAAACGAACGGGCGGAATGCAGTCTCCCTCCTTGGTCCCGCCTCATGCCCCGCTCTCGTCCTTGTACCGTTCGCAGGTAAACTCTTGAAGAAATAGATATTGGCGAAGATTTTCAATTAATTAATTATTAATATTGTTACGTATTGCGCTTTTTTGATTTTACCGGTAACAATGTTTACATATTTTATGTTAATAAAAAATATTGATATTAGTACTCTTTTTGTTTCAGTTATATCGTTTTACAGTCTACTGGGGGTGGCGCCTTATAGCCTATTTCAAAATTTGGTACATACCCATTACCGCAGTAAAAATGAGGGAATAACGCATTTCACATTTTGTGATAAAATAAATAAGCAAAGATTAATATTTTTTATACTCATTACTTTTTGTTACAATGATAACCAAAATAAGTAAAGAAATGCGTTGTTTAAGTATAAATTATAAACGCAGAAATTTATTAAAATTAACATTTCATTGATATAAATCAATATTTCACAAAAAAAAAAACATTTTTGTCAAAGTACTTGCTGAGCGTGACGTCACGTTTGACATTTATCTAGTTAGCTTGGTCGACTTGTAGTTCATAATATTCTTGATATTAATGATAATAAGACATGCATGAATTATCACGAATATCGTTCGCTCCAACTGCATTACTGTATAAGTGTATATTGTATGAATACGTACTGTCGTTCAAATTTAAAGTAATTCTCTAACGCAGTGTTAGATATTGCGCTTTTACAGACTTCCAGTTCGGTTGCAGGGTAGTAATGCATGTAGTTGACACACATTTCGTCTGTAATGGCGTGTCCACCAATAGTTGCGTTTTCTTTTCCAACCGTATTGTATATACAAGTAGTTTCAAGGTAATCGCCCTGTGAAAATAGTTTATATTGGTAATTGTATTTCTACTTTTCACTTTCAGTTCTACTTCAAAAGAAGCAAATTTCTAAGAATTGGGTAGACATCTTCGAAATCATGTAACTTGACTAAGTTATTCCCGCGACTTCACCCGTTTCGGCCACGTTTACCAGAGTAATGATTATATTGTGTGTTAATCTAGATCACAAAATATCTTTGCTAAATTTCAGCAAGATCCGACTGGCAGTTTTTGCGTTAAAGTTTTAGCATTTATAATATTACTTAGTAAGATTGGAATGCTATTATTACCAGATGGTAGAACCAGTGTAGTTCGACCGGGGAGGTACCACCACACTTATTTCTAGCGTTCACGCTAGAAATAAAAGTGGTGGTGGTGTGGTGGCATGTCTTGTGTTTCGCTGGAAGGTGTGGTTGCCGGCTCACTTAAATATGAGGCGACCATCTTAGTCTTCGGGAGTAGCAACGTATCTGTGTTCGACCTGTTCTATATGAAGTAGCTTACAGATGTCCATGGGCGGTAGTAAGCACTTACCATCAGGTGGACTGCATGCTCGTTTGCTATATCAGCTTTACTCCGTAAGCTTAGAGGAGTCCATTAATGATTAAGTTATTTTCATTACATGTAACATACGTATTAAATGTACACTGTGGATGGGTTACCGGCAAAACTTTTACAGGTCTGTGTAAAATCCTTATTTCCTGAAAATGCGTGGAGTAATGCATATCCTTATTAAGGTATGGCAACTCTATTCCTTGGCGGGAATGTCTAGTCCATACGGCGATCCCCGTAAGGTGAGTGTGGAGTTGACTGCCAAAAACTATAATACCGTGTTCAGGAAGCCCCTGAAAAAGAAAAGTAGGTGTAGTTCATCGAAGGCAGAGGCCTTCCCATAAAATTACTTAAATAAATAATAGCATCGTCCGATTCTATAAAGTGCTGTAAAATAGTCAGGAGTGAGATATGTTTCTTAACCCAATACCATTTTTAGATTCGTACACAGTACAATATTTTGTAGAAGGTCCTTGAAAGGCATGCATTTTTAGGTCATGGTGGTTATTTTAAGGCTACCTCGTGACCTCTTTCATTTGTTTAGAATATCCAGCATGGTACTCAAAATAACTGTGTACGATTGTATGATAAATGTGATTTTATAAAAAAAACTATGCTTTCTACAAAGAATATTTTTATTACAATCCAAGTCAATAAATTGTCTTACCACTCCCGTACACTGCGGAATACAGTAGCCAGTCAATGGGAAAGCTTCTTGGCCACCAGGTATTGCCATTTTGTCGGTGTATTCCAATCCCAGCTCCATTATAGCAGCGTCATACCTTCGTCTATTGGCTGTTACGTGTAAGACGACTCCAGAACTATCTACCCAATCTGTTAAAATACGAATATAATGTATTAAAATACTAATACTATGTACGTTAAAACGTTTAGATTGAAGCAGAGACAGATTGAAATCTAGGCACGTGCCACTGATTTTTCTAAAATTATGTGCGTATTAGAAATTAATTTTATGTACTTTACGATGGAGCAAAATATCGTGACGAAACCTACACAACAAAGCAATCGCTAAAAAAACCTTGTGTGTAAAGTTCACCGTAAAGTGTAGAGTAGCACTTGGGGAGAACGGAGAACTTGTATTATGGCCAACAACTCTCTCATTCCCTCATTCTGAGAAGAGACCCGTACCCTACATTGGGACGTTAGTGGAGTGGCGATGTTTAAATTTAAAACAATAGGATAATGTTTAAATGCCTTTTTGAAGGGTAGCAACACAAGCACATACATACAATAATAAAAGTTAACATTTATTATTTACCACTTTTCATTTCTGGGTTATTGTAATGCACTTCGAGCATCACGTATTTGTTAGCCTTTGGTCCACCAAGAGGTAATCCTGCTTCCTCTGGATAAGCGAATGGCGGGGCTCCCATCGCCCAAGCAGCTTTCACCTGCAAGATAATGTAGAAAGGTGTAATATTAATATTTTATTTTTTATTCAATTTGTACAACAGTGTAATAAATGTATATACAAAATGAAATTATGTAATTATATTTTAAAATACCTTTGAGCAAAGTTTCGTTATCTCGGGTCTAGTAGGTGAGAAGCAATTTCCTTCGTATAACGGGATATTAACATGGGATTCAGCATCGCAATAAAACAGCTCCATATGATGAACCAGACCTTCATTGCCAACAGTTATCGTCGATTCAAACTGAAAAATTTATTAATCGTCACGAATTTACCAATATACTGTTAATGTATTTATTGTAAACCAAATATATTAACATATTAATTCACTATTAAATTTAATACCTTGATAATATGATGAACAGTTTCGGTGATGAAATCAGGTAATTTCGTCACTTTGCACCAATATGTGGTGTCACTACTCGGTACCTTCAGTTGTTTGTTAGTAAATCGCAGTTGCTGAGCATTTTGATGAGGGATTGCCGGTGGAGTTAGCAACCGCACTCTTATGAAACCATGATTATGTGCAGATGTGCAACTTATACACAAACCTCTGGATGTAAACAATTTATCGATGCCTCGAGCCCAGACGATATGAATTGTACCGTCCTATAAAATAACATAAAATTCAAATTTAAATTAAATAATTGGTTTTACTAAAGTTAAATTTTACCTTAGAAAAAGTAAACCTAATATTTTACCTCAATAACATAATCATCTTTGTCACAAGTGTCGAAATAACGGCTGAATGTTATACTGCGAGATTTAATATCCAAATGAAATGCTTCACAATCTTGTTTGTGATCTCTCATCAATTTGCCGTCGCTGTCTGCATGAGTATCCTAAAGAGGGATAAGATTAAATAATCTTTAATCTTTGAGTATGTAATATTTGTCAATGTTTAATTTTCCACTAAAATAGTTTCCAGTATTAAAAACTTACAATTAAACATCTAAAGTACTTTATATCCATTAAATTAATGCTTTTTAAGAATTTTGAAACTTCTTTTTACCTCAAAATGATCTTTGCCTTTATAGTCCGTCCATATCAGGCAAATATCTGAGTATTGGAGATCTCCTCTGTCGGAAAAGCCAAGAGCAAACCAATTAATAGCAGGAGCTTTATCCGATAATATCAACTGGAAATGAATTTTCCGAAGCGAATAATCGACTCGCCATTTCAATAATAAATCACCATTCGGGTCCAACACTGCCTCACTTTCCGCTATTTGTGCATCTGAAGTGGTAAAATTTAAATGCAAATATGAGTAAAGTACGTATATTACATTGATCTATAAAAGTACGCAAATATGAAAATTTTAACTAACGTTTACTTACTGGAATGTTCGTGGATAGCAAAAGAGTGAATACAGTATAACAGCGATGTTAATAAACCAACAATGCACTTCACCCTCATAGTTCAGTTTGCACTATTAGTGCATCTTTTTTTAAGTTAAACTTGCTTGCTTAGATTTGCTCTAGAGCTGTTTAGAAGCTACTGCATTGCTCGACCACAAGTACTATAATGAACGAAACCACGCTCTAGCTATCATAGAAAGATGTAGACACCTCTGCAGCCTATCTATAGGTTCATAGCGCTAACGGCTAAAATGTACAGTCGCGGAGAGAAATGATTAAGGAAATTAAATAAGAATTATTTTATTCTTTTAGTTTGTTTAGGTAATATCGTACTAGTTCAATCCTCAACACTTAACGATAATGATTAACGTAATTATTAAGACGGTATCAGTAACAATACAATCACCTAGCATCTACGAGCTGATATTACAACTTAGCCTTAGACAAACT
>MOOZ01000455.1:604048-622285 GCA_002930495.1 Cecropterus lyciades | reverse complement strand
CACAAGTTCATGATTAATTATTTGTGGCGATAAACAAATATCAGTTTAATATATATTATTTTAATTTACTTTTGATAGTAAAATATAGTGATATCGCGCACCCCTATAGGGTAAGTGTTGGACACGTGTTTTTTTACTATTACTGCTTAGCTTTTGTCTAATATTAATTATAATATCAAAAGTGGACATTAGATTTTATTTTATTCTTTTTTAGCTTGCCTTCGAGCTTATTTTTATTTAATAATTGTTAATAGAATTAAATTTGATCTACATGATATTTTCTTTTGGGTTAATCTATTGTCAAAATTAATAATTGTTTTAATTTACTGCTGTGCTTCTCTTCACTTTTCTTTTACATGTGACTCCGTTCTGATTTGAACACCTACACCAACTGCTTACGGCTTCGCCCTTGATGTTTGGCGCAAGAGGTTCACAATCAGCGGAGGCAAAGGAATGTGTTAATTAACTGTGGACATTATTCACAGGGTGCAACGTATACCTTTGGATAGCAACGTATACCAGCCGGAGTGGAACGCACTTATTTTTCGCTGCCACGTGGTGGCGTGGTGGCATTCTACTGGACGCCCTATTATCATCACACGGGCACTGACCGACTAGTACACCTGCAACACGCTGTGTCCTTGCCTCCTGCTGTGGGCTTGGCTTCGGGGTCTTTAACCTGACGTTAAGCGTAGAGTACCGGTCTACGACGGCGGGCTGGATTAACCATACCAAACCTACGATCCTTGCTCGATTTTTTTATTTTTATTATTATAAATATTTTTTGGTTTACTTCAATAAACCCTTTTTATAGGCCGGTACGGATGTTCTTTTATTTAACACCCGTAACCATGGCACTGTTTCATTTGCAATAAAATAATTAAAATCACAATTGTAAAAACTAAATGTACAAAATTTAAATCACATGAAACAGAAAAGTTACTTCTATTTTAAATTTACGATAACTCTTAATAGAGGAGATGTATTGTAATAAAATAAGAAGTAAATATTGATTCATCATATGGACTATGAACATATATCCAATACCTTAATTAAGTTTAGTAGTTTTGGCCTAATGCCATTTCTAACACGCGCACAACAGGAATTCTAATAATAAACACAGTAATTTCCATTATGACTTATTCTCAGCCCCGAATCAATTTTTCAAATATTTCAATAATATTTCATTTTTATTACATGGATTAAATCTATTTGAACATCTTTGATATACATGTGTGAAACAGCTTAGCATGATATATATCAGGCTTTCATGAGTTTGTTAGAAAACTCATGACAAAGAATGGAACATAAAAAGGGTTGCAGCCAGTAACATACTGGAGCAATCAGCACCAACATCACCTATTACATCCTTATAACAGTGTAAAGCATAGGTGTTATCTGGTTTAAAAATTGTTGTGTGTGATTAGTGTGTCTGACACTGATCTACTATTTGGCTCGCCAGTCTACCATCATCATCTGCCTGACCTTATGACAGTTGTGTTCACGTATGTTCTCGAGACAAACCTACCTGCATTCGCTACTTACTTACTGTAGTTTACTTACTATAGTAAGTGAGACGATAATAATTCCTGTTTGGGGTCGTCCGCCAATAAACTTGTGTAATCGACCCCAAACAAGTGGTCCCAGCATGCTCGTTAGCTGATGAATTTTTTATAAATACAAATACTTTAAAAAAATACGCCGGCAGTTCTTGTCTTTTTACCAATGGAACTGCATATTATAACTTAACATAAAAAAAACTTAGTACTTGCCGCGATTCCATAGAATTTTGGAAGACCCCGCACTTCAATTTTAAATTTCTCGGACGAGAAACCTCCGCGATCGAGATATGCATATTCTTCCGTATTGTTTACACTTTCCAAAAGTTCAGGATTCGCATCAGGCGTCCTTGTAATCTCTTCTGTCATTTTGATTCGTTTTGTTTTGATAATTTCTTGTTTGTACAATTTTATACAGTATTGTTTTAAATTAAACTTTACCACATTTTCAAACTTCTTTAGATTCAAGTTTGAACTATTTTACAGGTTATGATGTTACGCTAAATATGTCAGTCACATCTTTTTTACGGCCTTGGCTTTTCGCCTTTCAGCCACGTAATATCTCTGGATCGACACTTTATAAAAAAAAACTATTTTTGAATCGATTCCAGTTCGCAGCTTAATCCACTCCAATAAGGACTGAAATCAACCTTTCGGCTCTCAATTTTGCCTTTTTGATATAATTTTAATTATACAAAAATAATGTGTAAAGGTTTTCGTGTCTGTCACCTCCAGCAAGAGTTGATAGAAATTGACATAACTGTTTTTATGTTCTTACTCGAAAACGGAAAAAATGGACAAAAAATTATGTAATGCAGATGTTTAAAGCTTATAATTTTAAATAAAACAGGTTGATAACTTTTTCCTTCTGTCAAATAAAGGGAATTAGGGAGGTTTTAAGTTTAAGGAATGAGCATAAATAAAAAAAATCGTAGGTAGTCCAAAAATAAACGAAATTAAACCCTTCTCATGCACAAATCACAACAATCACCGACTTTGTCTCATATGAGTTCCTTGAAATAATATTACATTCGATTATAATTAATATTATGCTGCGCAAAAAAAGAGGATACTGTTACCTTTTTCGAACACGGAAAGTTATATCATTTGGTATGCAGCTTTTTAAATAAAACTAAAGGTTTTTTTAACATAATTATCAAGCTCATAAATAATAAGGGACGGAGACATTGCTGCACAAAGGCTATATGAAATGAAAAATACAAAATATTTAAAAGAATCTATTTTAATTAGTAAAATATAATATTGTTAAAATATTGATATTAGTTTATTAACTATAACATAGTTATAAATTATAATAAATATTTAAATAAGATAAATCTAGGGTTGCTACTTACTACATTTGGGTTTTGTATATATTGGGCACTCAAGTTTAACAATCTATTACAGTCGTAACTGTACTAGTTAAGAGTTAGATGTTAGAATAATCAGGTTAAATGTCCTAGTCTACCAGGCTGATAATTCGTTTTTAATAGCCATATCATTACAAAAAGTCACGCGTGACTGGAATTCAAAATCTGGGCCTGCAGATTGGAAGCTAATTGAAGGAATATTGAAATTCAACGATTGGTTTGTAAAAATCGGGATAGTAATCTTTGGCGCGGTTACAAAACCTTGAAATTTGAATGTTGCCAACCCTCGGTAGAATTTATTGGAATAACATAAAATATCTTGTTAGTAGTTCATCAAACTTAAACGGCTATAATAATCTCTGCAATAAAACTGCTTAGTGCATTAACGCTTCTATCCTAAATAAAATATTAAGTAATAAATTCTGCTAACACAATCGTATTAAGCATTAGCATATTATGAAGAATAATAATTTTATCTACATATTTCTTTTATGTAATAACATTTTTAATAACTCCGGGATATAAATATTTTTTTGTGATTAAAATGCAATAGCCAAAAATAACTTCTTGTTATTGGTTTATGTCTCTTTCCTTGTATATAGAAGAGTTACATATGACTATCGCTTTAAGTAACTATAAAATAATTTCAGCTTAATGGAAGTGACTGCCCAATGCAAAATTGCAGCTACTGCAAGCAGCTACTGGACATACATAAAAAAATTGCAGTTACTGGAAGTGAACGAATAATTTATTTGAAAAATTTAAAGCACCAGGCTCGTAATTCGTCTAAAATAGGTATTTATTTCGCGGCATAAACTTATAAGTCTACAATGTCAGTGCAAGATACTAATGATTTAATTGTACATTAGACTAGAATGAGTAATGTTAATGGTTAATATAAATATATTTTTAGGGTAACATTTACAATTTTAAATTTATGTTTAAGCACACACGTATAGTTTCCTCCTTAGGTTCCCTCATAAGTACGAGCCCGTGAGGGACGCCGTGCTAAGGGACACCGGTGCGTTTCATAGGAGATCCCGGAGTTCCCTGCAAGCGCTGAGGAAGGCCATCGAGGGGGTTTTAGTGGGTAAAAATCCCACACAACACTGAGTCTCTCCCTAGGCTTTGGTGTACCTTTTGAAGGTTTCCCCCTAGTCAATAAAAAAAAAATGAGGTTTTCTCATAAGCATCGAACGTCAAATATTTTTTCGTTTGGATAATTTCCGAATATGTGCGTCAATGGTAATACAGAAGATTTACTTTACCTACTACTACCTTTACCTTTGTTTAGATATTTTGTTGATGCTAAGAAGTTTGAAGAATTTATAAACTTATTCAAGGAAGCACTTGGAGAGTTGCAGAAGACAGAAGTATATTTCAGGGGAAGTCATCTAAGTAAGACTAAGGCTTTAATAATGATGAGCCAATAATATAAAGTGATCCTAAATGCATTACACCCAAAACCAACCAACTCAAATTTAAGTTACTTTAAAAAATATATCACTCAAAATTTCCTAACACTGTAAAGTGTAAATCATAACAGAGCATAGAAAATGAATACATTACCTTATCCTACTAACCCAGATAATTGATTAGATTAATCCCCTACCATTTTTTTTTCTAATTTAAAAATAAATATTAAGTCGTATTAGTTCTACATTAATATTTCGTTAATAAATATATTAATATATATTAAATATATTTTTGGCATCATGATAACTTCGATGTTTGTAACACCTTACAAGGCATTCGTACTGAAGTTGTTATCATTGTGTGCTCTTTTCTTGTTGAAAAAGATTTTTTAAAACATCCTTATCTTGTTCAGATTTATCCTTTTTAAGCTGATGGATAATTTCAATTTCCTTTTCCAATGCGGCTGTCATAGACGGGTTTATGCGCTTGAGTCGATAAAAATCTGCCAAGGCTTTTTCGGGATTCCAAGCTCCCATGTGCGCTTTTCCTCTCCGGTACAAAGCTTTTTCATTATCTGTAAAGTAATAAAAATAATTAATACAATTTCGGTGAGATTCGATTTCGATGATTTGATCTTACCTAGGGTTGATTACAGATGTCCATGGGCGGCAGTAGCCACTTACCGTCAGGTGGGCTTCATGCTTGTTTGCATTTCATACTAAAAAAGCACTTCCTTTAGTAGACCTAAAAAAATCCGGTTTTTTTACATACAAATCGTTGTTATCATTTTTATCAAGCTGTTCTTAATACACCTTGTGAGACATTACTTTCTATCGGAAGGTAACAGGTTAACGTGCTGGATATGCGAAATTAGAAGAGAGATCAGAATTAAGAAGTACAGTAATATCTAGGTATTACGCTACTCCGACTTACGTGAACTCGGAATTACGCAATTTTCAAATCTCATTATCGATTCGTCTTTCGAAAACAAGGGATGAAAAAAATATTACTATGCTATGAAGAAATTTTGCGGGAGTAAAAGATCTTTGAATGATCGAACGACTTTGTTAGATTTTATAATTGTGTAATCTAAAATTTTACTAAAATTTAAGACTAAATTGCTATTTTCTATATTAATGCGATATTATACCCCAACTTACGCGAATTCAATATTCAGACCCACGTATCGCGTCACTTTGGGTATTATTGTATATTTACAGTACAGTATAGAAACACAATAAGTTTGAAATAAAAAAGGACTCATACGAACCTCTATCATATTGTAACACATATGTGCAATGCTCTATGACAGGATAGTATTCTCCTTTAACTAGTTTACATTGTGCATAGTTAAGTAGAAGTGGAAGTTTGGCATTGTTCAAATTGATCCATTCTTCATCACCTTTTCTTTCTCTGATTACAATAGGAAAAAATATATCAACACAACAAAAATATAATGTTAAATCTATACCAATATATAAAAATGAGATGGCGTCTGTGTGTTACTCAATCACGCAAGAACCACTGGTCCGATTTACAAGAAATTTTGCATGGATAAAGCTTATTTAACTGGTCAGTCTATAGGCTTTTCATTTCGATATTTTTCAGTAAAGATGGCGACTATTTTAGTGACTTCACTGCACCCTTTGGTTTTAGATTTACATTAATATTTTAAATAAAGAGAGTATGCTAAAAAAATAGCAAACTTTTGACGGCATATATGTGGTTAACATTCAATTTTCTATCCAGTAGTTCCCTATAACAGTCCATGTACCTCCAATGGTTAGCGAGTAAGACCAAAATTTTTTGTCACATAGCAAAGCACGGGTACATGTAGTACCCGTGCTTTTTAATTTAATTGTATTTAATTTTCAGAGTGCAAGTTCAACTCACACTTGGCCATTGTAATTTAAGTTTTTATGTATTATTATTAAAATGTGAATACATATACACGATACCTGATCATAAGTTGTTCTATTATTCCTAATGCTTGTTTATACTTTTCCTCTGCTTCGTCATACATTTTCTTTCCATACAAGAAATTTCCTTTTTCTTTCAACTCAGGTATCATATCAATCCTTTCCTGGATATTTAATTGCCATATTTCTTTTTCATACTCATCTTCCCTCTCAACTTTCAATAGTTCTGAAAACAAAAAATACAATTAAGTTTTATAAAAATTTACATATAATAGCAATTATAAAAAATAAAGTTAACCATAATTTTATGCACATAATAAATCTCTCAAAATTTTATTAATTTGGTTTTGATAATAATGGAACAATTATTAATGCTTTTGTTGATAAATAATTCAATAATAGATGGGAAATTAGATGTTAATGTTGTCCCCTATACAGTAAAAGCTTATTATTCCCAGGGGTTACGTTCCGCCCATATGCCGCTAATACAGAAACCGCGAATGACTAGCAGTACTAAAAAAAAAGCTGACTAACAGAAGGCGTGGAATCTGTTTACTTGTACCAACTACAACCACGAATAAAGAAATATTTAGCCAAATATACAAAAAAATGGGCACAAGTTTTTTACCTGGGAATACTGAAAATGTAAATTCGAAAAACGGTGAATAAGAAGCTTTGACTGCAAGCATAATTATGAGACTAGACTTGTTCTACATCTAATGAAAAAAAACCCTACATAGCAGTTAAAGCAGATAGAGGCTATAAAAAATTAAAAATATGTACCAAAAATAAACTCCAGGTCACAAGGGTTGTTGATCAAGCTGTCCAGGTCTGCATAACCAATGCCTTCTTGGTGCAGAGACATAGTGCAGGAGTGTTTCACTTTGTGCAGTGGTTTGTCCAGTTCACGTAGAGTTTTAGCTACAAATGGGTAGCTGAAAACCAGCTGCAGACAAAGGAAAAAGTATTTATTATAATATACACCACCCACCCTGTACATGTCGGTAAGGCCAATAGTAGGGGGTAGGTAGACGAGCCGTTAGCGTGATTGGTATTATGCTTCGACAGAGTCCAGATGGTGTTGTGCGATCCGGCGACACTCACATCTCTGTGAGCCGCCGCGCAAAAATCAAGTCTAGGAAATTGCTAAGAGACCAGTTCTAATAATTAAATAACTGTTTGTATGTTTAACTGCTTGATATGAAAATTACTTTTGGCTTAAATGTATGAACACAACTCTTTGTAGAATTGTAATATTATTGCAATCCCCAATAAAATACCATAGCTGTCCTTGGTCAAGAATATGTTATATTTATTCAATTCAAGGATGTGTTATATTCATGAGGATCAAGTTGCAGAAATCACATCAATATATCTTATGCCATTCATCCTGAATATAGCAACATAAAATTTATTGAAGTTAGTAGAACTCTTTGTATCACACTACACTTATTTCTTCCTAACAACAGTAGTATTAAGCACTGTTGTGTTCTGTGAAGGATGTGGTACGGTAGACATATTTATTGAAGCATTTTAAATAAGCCCTCAGCCTTTGGTCTTATCTGGGGTCGATTACAGATGTCCATAGGAGGCAGTGGCCAATTCCATCATGTGGACTGCATGCTTGTTCGCTACTTCCATATTAAACTTAGTAATTTATATTTCCAAATCACATTATTTAAAACAGGATTTGGCAGTATTAGTTTAAGTCATAAGCCAGGGTATAGCACCGGAGGCGTGGAGCAGAAGCACGGTGATACTGTTCTTCAAAAAAGGCGATAGGTCTTTGTTGAAGAACTACAGGCCCATTGAGCTTCTGAGCCACGTCTATATGGTGTTTTTGAGGGTCGTTAATAATGGAATAGCTCGCAGGCTCGACGACTTTCAGCCTCCCGAACAAGCCGGATTCCGAAAAGGTTTTAGTACCATGGACGCCGTACATACACTGTGGAAGATAGTAGAGAAGGCCGACGAGTACAATCTGTTGTTGTGTGTGGCTTATGTGGACTATGAGAAGGCCTTTGATTCTATCGAGACATGGGCGGTGTTGGAGTCGCTCCAGCGGTGCCAGATTGACTAACGGTATATTGAAGTGCATATATAAGGCAGCTTCACTGTTGATCCGACTACACGACAGATGAACGAACCCGATCCGTGATATGAGACAGGGGGATGCATTATTCCTGAAACTGTTTACCACTGCATTGGAGGATGTGTTTAAACTGATGGAGTGAAAAGGATCCGCATCAACATCGATGGTGAATATATGACTCACCTTCGATTCGCAGATGATATAGTCATCATGGCGGAGTCGCTGGAGGACCTTAACACCATGCTCAGAGACTTCTCTGGTGCCTTTCAACAGGAGGGACTTAAGATGAACATAGACAAGACGAAGATCATGTCTAACATCCATGTAACACCCGTACCGGTAGTTGTTGATGGCATCACCATCGAAGTTGTTGATGAATACATTTACCTAGGGCAGGTGTTCTAGATGGGAGAGTCCAACTTCGTGAAAGAGCTCACTCGTAGAATCCAGCTTGGCTGGGCAGCGTACGGGAAGTTGCACCATATCTTCTCATCCAGCATACCTCAGAGCCTGAAGTCGAAGATTTTCGAGCAGTGTTGACATACGGCACCGAGATGTGGTCTTTTACTGTGAGCCTCATACATAAGCTCAAAGTCGCCCAGAGAGCTATGCATGGTATTTCCCTACGTAACAGAAAGTTACCAACATAATTCCCAGAATTAGTAAGCTGAAGTGGCAATGGGCAGGACACATCTTTTGTAGGACAGATAACCGATGGGGTAGAAGAGTCCTCGACTGGAGACCACGTCTGGGCAAAAGGAGGGTAGGCCGCCCTGGACCAGGTGGACGAATGACCTAAAGAAGACGGCGGGTAACCGCTGGATTCAGATGGCTCAGGACCGGTCGGAGAGGCGCCGATTAGGGCCTGCAGTGGACTCTCCAAGGCTGATAGATAGTATAAGTTTAAAATAAATACCTCTTTTTTCACTCGGAAGCTGGCAATTTCGCCCACAGCCATCATTTTTATTACAGTTTCCCAAACTTCTAACTTGAACTTGTGTCCTATTATCATTACCATTGGTTCTTTCTTGCCAATTTTTCGGCTGTCATCGAGTAATGTTCTTTGTTTGTCTAATTTCCATGTTTGGAAGTGGAAATGTACCTGAAAAATAATGTTTTATCACTTTATAAAAATCAATAATTAAAAACATCTGCAAGACTAAAATATCTTGAGAAAAACCCACCAATTACCTTACAACCGTCATTTATTTGCACATATCTATATCCAGTATGGATAATAGTTTTTACAATACCAGGATTACCAGCCATTATATTTTACAGGGGTGAAACTGTTAAAACTGATAAATAAATTTGTTTATCTTTTGTGATCCATTATCTTCTATCAACTGTCAAAATTACAGATTCAAAGACAAACAGAGATGTCAAAGATTTTTGTCGTTCTCATTCATCATTCTTTGATAAGCCTAAAAATATAGCATAACTGAAATAACTTAATAAAATACAAAATTTTAGCATAATATTCATTTTGAAGATACAGCAATGGTAAAACAAAACTATTTCAAGATATAGTAATGTTTTAATTAAATATTTTATTCTTATAATTTTTGATACGCGTTCGATTTAGTACTAATCAATAGTACCAAAACTATATGTTGAAATCCCTATTTGGCAGTGAGTGAAGGGCATGGAAAAATAAGTTTCTATTCTGTGGTCTGTCTGGCAAAGAAACTGATTTCTAAAACTAGCATTCGTTGCTTTTTACTTTTATTAGTTAATTAAATATAATTACAGTAGATAAGTGTGTAATTTAGGATATCGTACGGTTATTTAGGTGATAAGTTAGAATGGCTGACTTCTTGGAGTCTGAAGCCGAGGAGAGCGAGGTTAGTACGATTGTGATGCTTATACTTTTGATTACGACGGCACAGAGCATTAACGAGGTGAAATTTTCGTTGGCCACGTGAAGGTGGAGTCTGAGGATGACGAGCAGCCGGCGAAGAAGCCGAAGCGCAAAGCCGCCGTGCAGAGTGATGACGAAGACGACGAAGAGGAAGGTTTGTTTCTATCGTTCTCTGTTTGAACTAAGGTAGTTGGGAAAGGGTTCTCGTCTTACAATACGTAATTTGATAACCGTAGTTAACTAATAGTGTAGGTATGCGTTCGGGGATCTATGCAGAGTTATATATTTTGGAGTAAATCGAAATTTATCTATACAAGGGCATGGCACAATTTTTTTCTATATAATTTGAGCTTTTTAAGTTCTAGCGTTTAGATACAGTCATGAAACGGTTCTAGCTATCTAAATTGTCAGTTGAAGGACCAACAATCCAAAGATCGAGGCGAAAATATCCTGAAAGTTTTAAGAATAACAGGAATATGTGTCCTATTGGTGCAAATGATAATATTCAGTTTTATATGTGTTTGTAAGGTAATGTAGTTTCTCATTTATTACATCTGCTACATTAGGTATTTCTCCAGGAACTCAATAACACAATGTAATCTTAGTAAAGTTAAATATTTTACATCATAACATCTATGACTAGAATCAACATATATTAAACACAGATATTTGTTGCATGTGATTTAGATATTAAAATCTAAATGGTGTGTAAATTTGTTCGCTTAAATGTATCTGTCTATATATGTGGTCTTTTTAGTCAGCACATCAAGGACAGAATGTTACAGTTAAAATAATCTCTGTGGTCTGAAGAAATTATACTAGTTCTCTTTACCTCTTTATTCTATGTGGATTTATTTATGTAATTATTGAACACGTACTTAACGTGTGGATTGGAATGAAAACTATTTCTGGGCTCATTTTTTTTTATGCAAGAGCATCCCAAGCCTTTGGGATACAACCCCTATTGTCCCTATTGGGAAAGGCCTCTAAATGTAATAGGGCTATGAGAGGTCAACAGGATTGTAGAAATATGGACCCCTCCTAGCCTAGCAAGCATATTTTGCAGATGCTCACTGTATATTAAAATTATTTCGTAATGGTCAAGCAGCTCAATGGTTGATTAATATTCTCATGTCTATGCTGATGTCTTGATTTAATTATCAAAATTTCATCTCTCTAATTTATGTTAAAGTCCATTGTTTGATTTGGTTTGTACAATGTAATACTAGAGTATACACTCCAAATTCTACAAATAATTGATGATGACTATAAATGTGAGTTTATTTTATCACCAGATGATGGAGAAGAGATAAAAGATTTAATAGACGATGCACCAATAGAGGAATCAGGGTCTGATGGGGAAGATTCGGATGCTAGTGGTGGTCCAAAGAAAAGAAAGAAAAGTGATGATGAACTGGATGATAGGCTGGAAGATGAAGATTATGATCTCATTGAGGAAAATCTTGGTGTAAAAGTAGCTAGGGTAAGTATGTAAGTTATAAAACTCAGTAGGTTATTATTAGCGTGAAGCAGTTTTTGTGTTTCGGTGAAAGGTTGTGGTTGCTGGCTCCCTTTGATAATTGAGGCGACCAACTCGGTCCTCATGCATAGCAATGTACCTGTGATTGAATTTACATAGAATCTATGTTTTATATGAAGTTGTTAACACATGTCCATGGACAGCAGTGGCTACTTACTATCACATGGACTGAATGCTCATTTATGGTATCGTATCGTAGGCATCACCACTTCATTCCTAACCAGGAGCAGTTAATTTGTACAAATTTCCAATTGTTCAATAAATACATTTCAAATATTCCAAATTGTTGTCTGATTTGGTAAGAGTAATTGTATTAAGAGAGAGACATTCCCACTTGTAGTAAGAGAGAGACATTCCCACTTCGCTCTTTCAAAACTACAATCATATGTAGTTGGTTATGGATGTCTATGGGTAACACTGCCCTCTTAAGATGAATAAAATTGCATAAAAGTTTTGTATCAAGTTCATAAAAATAATAATCAATTTATAATGGTAGCTATAGCTATATTATCTGTATATTACTTCAAGTTAGATCTAGTTTCTACTTTGTTGTTGTAAGGTTTGTTTGGTCGATTTGTCCACACTTCAGTGAGATTAACATTAGGAAAAATGTGTGCTTGTAAGCTATTACAGCACTTAAAGAAACAAAGCGTTTTGTCTGCTCTTGTTGTGTAAATAGCAGTACGTGTAGTACGTTTATTGGATCAATGTTGGCCATATTGCTTGTTATACCCCAGTGCATGTTTAACATTCCATGACATTTTATTTCCTAAAAAGATGATAACAATTGCAATTACTTCTCATTTTAGTGAGTGTAGTCACAATATAAACAAGAAACAGTAGTCTCGACTCAGGCGTGTCCTTGAAATTTATACAGGGCGCTAGGGACGACACCCACCAAAAGTGAAATTTTTACTTTCTAGCTGAAGTGTCCGTGCTTCACTATGTGACAAAATATTTAGGATATACTCGCCAACCGTTGGATGACCATGAAAAGTTAGAACGATCTTCCGGATAGAAAATTAAATGTTAATCTCTTATATGTCATTGAAAGTTTGCTATTATTTAACATTCCGTTCTTATTTAAAATGGAAACATGAAAGTCTGAAACCAAAGGTGTAGTCACGTCACTAAAATAGACTAGTCACTATAATAGATTCATCTGTATGATCTATTCTTTACATGTATTTAATTAGTTATTGTTTTTGTTGAATAGAATAAGTTCAAGCGATTGCGGCGCTTGGAGGACGACGACAGTGACAATGAGGGTGCTGATGACCCCGAGCTGGAAAGGGAAGTTATTGCAGAAAAATTGTTTGTGGGTGGATCAGATGAGGTAAGCTTCCATTTGTATATTATTGTTTTTGCTGTTATTTGTCCTGGTCACTTAATTGAATTTTAATCTGTATCCTGGGCACGTGTGTTATGTGTGTGCGTGGTTGTATGTTTCCATGTGTGTATGTGAAATATTGAAGGTGATTTTGTGTACTTTTAAATTTTATTTTTATTATTTTCTTTTACATAGAAATAGTGTCAATTGTTTAAGTACTTGTTGAAATAAATCATAATTAACTCATACATGCTTCATTTATTTAATTAGAGTATAGCAAAAAATGTCATATATATATTTTTAAAAAGTAGCTAAGATTTGGATTTGAATGTGCAGGAGGATGAAAATCGTTCAGAATCTGCTGCCCCTCGAGATGCAGAGTATGATGATGACAATGAAGACATGGAATCTGATGCAGATGACTTTATTGTGGATGACAATGGTCGTCCCATTGCAGATAGAAAGAAGAAACGCAAGCCCATATTTACTGATGCGTAAGTTTATTTATTTTTTGTTTTAATGCTATAGGGATTTTCAAGAGGATCAGTAGAATGTATGCAATGTATTGAATGTCAAATTCCTGTAAAAATTACATATAAATAGTTAACCTAAATATTTAATTCCTAATTCCTAAATATTTATTTTTGTATTTAATCTTTGTAACTCTTACAAAATGTACCTTTGTTTGCAAGCTATAACACAATAACTGTGTATATAAAATATTGTATTAATCAACTCACAACATGATGGTTTGCTCCCAATATCTATCTTCTAATAGGAGATCATGATGTAACCAACTTTAATTTATATTTTATTGCTATGTTCATAATTATACCAATTTGCACAGGTCATTGCAAGAAGGTCAGGATATATTTGGAGTGGACTTTGATTATGACGAGTTTGAAAAGTATGGAGAAGAGGATTATGAGGATGAAGAGGATGAAGACTTGGATGAGTACCTTGAAGATGAGGAAGAAGAAGGTAAGGATAATGTAGAAGAAAAAAAGATTTACATAAATCTAAGCTATATAGCTTAGCTATATACCTATATAGGTATCAGGTACTAAGTAGCATAGAAAAATATTTTTGTGGGTAAAAAAAAGAGTTTTGTGTCATATTTTGATTTATAAAGATTGATGACACTTCATTATTAAACAATTCCTGAAGAAGATATTTTTGACTTAGCTATAGCCTTTAACCCTAAAAAATGTTGGGTAATGTATTGTTATATATATTATTGTCATATTAGAATTTATGCAAATTAAAAATCAATCATCCAGTAGATAAATAAATATTACTATTAATACAAATCAAATTTAAATATTATTCCTTAATAATGTTACAAAAGGCGAATAAGCTGCAGGGCGGCATTTAAAAGTTTAGAAAAGAAATATGTATAAAAGAATTGGATAATTACTATCTATACGTGTCTGTCGAAGATAAATTAGTCTACATTAAGGTACAAATATGTTAAAGGTGAAAGACGAAGAACAAAGAAAGGTAAGGCGAAACGTCCAAGTAAGAAATCAATCTTCGAGATCTACGAACCTAGCGAGTTGAAAAGGAGCCACTTTACCGATCTCGACAACGAGATCCGCAAGACTGACGTACCTGAGCGTATGCAGATCAGGGAGGTGCCTATCACACCCGTGGAGGAAGGCAGCACAGAGTTAGAGGATGAGGCTGAATGGATATATAAACAGGCCTTTGTAAAGGCGCCAGTTTCGAAGGCGGACTCGCAGGAGGCACGCGAGCGGTCGAGACGGTGAGTTGATTTGTTTTTCAAAGTGTTGTCATTTTGTTCTATCTGTTATTTTTTATATTATTTTGTTGTTATATTATATTGGTGTTCTATTTGTTCTATAAAAATGTAAAGGATTGCATTAAATTGCAGTATGTATTTTATATATGTTACATACGTATAGAGCAATGGAAGCCCAATGGTTGAAACTCAACCACTCAATCAAAGTACCGAGGTACCAGGCCCACTGATTTTTCTTAAAACAATTTGTGTATAAGAAATTAATTATCATTGTTTTACGGCGAGGGAAAACATTGGAAAAAAGATACAGTTTTTTGTGAGTACTTGCCAGCATGGTGGACTATGGCCTAAAGCTTTCCCAGTGAGACAATAATGGCTTGACGCTGGTGCAAAATACAACTAATGTACACGCATTTTTCACAGGAGTTCAAGCACAGTAGTAAAGATTCGTCAAGCCTTGGATTTCATGAGGAACCAGACATTGGAGGTGCCATTCATAGCATTCTATCGTAAGGAGTATGTGCAGCCGGAGCTCAGTATCAACGACTTGTGGAAGGTCTACAAATATGATGCTAAGGTGAGAAAGTGAAGTGAATAAGAAAGGAAGAGGGGTATAGAGAAATAACTGCATACTGTTATAAAGCTTTGAAGAGATTAGGATATAGTAATTGGTAGTAATAAATTATCATTCATTATTTTTGCTTCGAAGTCGTAAGTCATATTGGGTACAGCCGATTTGACTATTAGCCCCTTGAGGCAAATAAAATGAGAAAAATAAATATACGATTTTACGATTTAGTATTATCCTAGTTCGGAAAATATTATGAACATATTTTACTTGTTCCATTTCATTATAAAAACGTTTTGTTATAGGAGCCTCTAAAACAATTCATGTGGAATGTTCCCTTTGATTTTCATTGTAGTGCCATTAGTTACTATAATTTGTCAATTGTTAAAATTTAAAATCTGTATTCAACATTATTTTCCCAGTGGTGCCAACTGAAACAACGCAAGGAGAATCTCCTCAAGCTGCTGGAGAACATGCGTGACTTCCAGCTAGACAAGATCATGCAGAACCCAGATGCACCTATCCCTGAAAACATGCGGCTTATCAAGGATGAAGACATCGAGAGGTATTCGCTTGAAGATGGTAGAACCCTTGAACCCTAGATTTGAAAATAGTAGGACTTTGTGGTTCGACTCCGGAAGCACCACCGCCACACCTATTTCTGCCTAATAACAACAATGTTAAGCATTGTTGTGTTCTGGTCTGAAAGGTGTGGTAAGGGAGACATACTTTTCCGAACGATTCCATCTTAGTCCTCAGGGGTAGATACTTTGATCTTACCGAGGGTTGCTTACAGATGTCCATGGGCGGCAGTAGCCACTTACCATCAGGTGGGCTAATATAATAAAATATATTTAGCAGCCTTTTATAGAGTATGTTGTTATTTGCAGATTGAAGAATGTCCAAACTCCAGAGGAACTGCGCGACGTCCACACACATTTTCTGCTGTATTATTCCAAGGAGTTGCCGGAGATGCAGAAAGTGCAACGCGCGAAGGAGAAGAAAAGAGAACTAGAGGAGAAAAAGTGAGTGCTCACTTTTAATGATATCATTTATATTGAGCAAAATTGGCTCGCTAATTAATACAGATGTTTATTTTTATACAAACTATTGTAGGAATATTATGTCTGGTTTACAAACATTTTTATATATCTACACATGTTCTGACTGTCTGGGATTTGTTTTCTCAGGATCAATAGAGTTACATGCCCCTGTAGATCGTCTTCAAATATGGTTGGATAAATTTTGCGATGATGTACAATTCTGAAGCGTTACTGGTTTTGTCCCGATATTTCACTATGTAATCAAATGATGGTTAATTTATTTATAAAAGTCATATGATCTCAAGTAGTCATACTGCAGATCAACTTGATACGAATTTTTGAATAGGGTTCGGAAAGGGGAATGTCCGCTCTCTTTAGTATCCGAGGCCCAAGATGGACTTTAAATATTAGTAGAGAAATTGACTGTTTTGAAATCTTAGTAGTATTGGATATTTAAACAATATATTAAACAAAGTTTTGTGTTTATTTTCTTTAGGAAAATCTGGGATTGTGAGAGAATACAAGAACTTTCTTTTTTTATTTTATTGGTATGGTATATGATGGGTTATTCTGGTATATTTTTATCAAATTTTAGTTATTAGGGTATAAAAAAACGCATTTGCTATTTTATTTAAAAATCTATATTCTCTTCATTGTCGTCTACAATTAGCAAATCATCTATCATCTACAATCATCAAATAGCAATCAAATGATGCAGGGGGCAAATATTTGATTCATATCTTGCCCAATCTATATACCATGGCACAGTCATGATATGTGCACAGCAACCTACCGTGCGTTTTCCTATTATGCCTCTCTGCCACCATAATTATTATTTACTTTAATGTAGACAAAATATACCTTGCGGCTTATATGTCTGCTTTGTATTTTGGCACGCAAAAGCCAGCAGTTTTCATTTATTAACTCGCTTGGTAGGTTGCTGTTTTGTTCTCTACATATTTCAATACTATACATACGTAAAATAAATTCCATAAAACAAGGCCAAACTTATTGGTAAAAATCCAAACCAAGTCCATAAAACAAAGCCTGGTCGAAGTAAAAGAAATCTAAGAAAAATAAAAACATATCCACATTGAGCGTAACCGTTAGCAACAAGTGAAGTGTCAAATTCCAATCAGTGTTGTCACTATCATGAAAAATTAAAAATACTAAAACGATAATCGATTCGTTTTAAAAATAACGGTTTATTGATTCATCTTCTCATTATTTTTTTACGATTGCTCCCGTAATCAGTAAAGTCCCATAAATCGGTTAATTTCATATATGTAAACTATGAATTTTGATGCTGGCATTATTTTACTAACAAAAAAGTCAAAAAACTTCTAGTTTTTCAATAGAATCACTTCTTTTATTGATTTGTTGTAAATTGTAGTGGCGTTCAATTGGAGGGAGATAAATGCATATTTTATGACAAAATTTATGCATAAAATATTTTTTCTCTAGTTTTGCCTGATTGTCTGCTGAGGGTCTGAAATGAATATTCCCATTCATATCACAATACTTTGCTCCCACACTGATTCGGAAGAATATCTTTGGATGGAGTCTTGAAACAAAAAATGTTAAACATAATTCATACAGTATTTCTGTTTACGACATTAAGTAATACAAGTTCCGGTGTACTGCAAGTTCGTCTGACACTTAAATCGGATAAAATAAAAGAAAAAAAATATTAGGCACCGTAAACAAAAGCTAACGTTCCCCAGGAGAGCGGCCCGAGAGGAAGCCGAGAAGAACGGCGAGGACCCGGAGGAGGCGG
>MOOZ01000455.1:534238-551663 GCA_002930495.1 Cecropterus lyciades | reverse complement strand
AGCGATTCGGATTCTGTTAAGAGGATTTTTGTGGAAGCTTTCAATAAACGTCTTCTACGTTACAAACGGCATTTTATTACCCATAGCTCGTAACAATATTTTGAGGAAACAAAAAAGAAAAACTTAAAATTAAATATGTGAAAATGAAAACAAAAAAAAAACAACTGCTTAAAAACTTTAAAATGAAACTGAAGGCAAACAATCATTTTTAAGCAGTTGGGTTTTTATATTTTTAACAATGTTATTAGGCGTCAGTGCGCTTCCATGAGAATTTTACAAAAACACGACGAATAACGTCGACTCCAAAGTGTGTAGGTAACATATTTATTTCTCCATTGCCCAATGTGTGTTTTAACATCACCAAAGATTTTAAGCATCATCATCGCCATTATCATCATTTAATCTTTGCAGAAGATCTAAGACAATGTAATGTGAAAAAAAATACTACCTAATCCTTGCAGAAGACAATTCTTGAAGGTAGTATTCATAGTATTTTTCTACGTTTTGCAAGACTATGAATAAACGAATAAAATAAATAGACCAATATGAATATATTGTATTGCTTGTGCGTTTTGGAAAGGTGAGCAATGGATACGAGCCTTTCTGAAACTGAGCCGCGGTCCAGCAGATTGTATTTAGTTAGGGCACTATTATCTTGTGGTTCGGTCACCTACTAACCGCGCATGCAAAGTTAAAAAAAGTCGGCCAAGAAAAAGTGCTTTTAAAAAAAATTATTAGTAATAAAATAATAACGCGAGTGATATTTTTAAATTATCTGAACATTTTCAAGTAACTTTTCAGGTGAAGTATATTAGCTTTATTTGTTTTGAAGAGATTGATTGATTTTTCTTTAGGGTTCCGTTTGTAAATTAAAGCCAAATATTATCATACATAAACGAGTTATTGTGAAATAAATAGATTTTATATTATTGGTCAAATATCACATATTACTTGGGGAGATCTCTTACTGAGTCTAACTTTAATAAACGGTGCTCGGGTACATAATAAGGATAAGGGTGAGTAGTCACACCAGCTTGCAAACCGCTCGAAGGCCTTCAACAATCCTTATGATAACTAAGTGAATGACTGCCTAATGTACTGTCTCAAAACAGAAATTTCTATGAAAATCGACTAATTTGGAATGGACTGTGCGTAGTTCCTTAGTGTATCGCTTGCGATTTGAATGTAAATGGTAATGCTATGCTTTGACGATAAATTCTAGACTTCTATATTTAAATTCGGGGATTAATATTTTAAGTAGAGAATTCTTTTTAGTATAATGATAGTATTTAAATGATCTAACATTTAGCTAATCAAATTAGCTAAACTGCTTTGTACAGATCATTAGTAGGTAAAGACTATTGAATTAGTTGTAATCTTTCTTTACTGTTCTATAACCATAGAGATTGAACAAACACTATAAAAAATAACTGGCGAGTAACATCGGCGGGACGTCAACAGTGTTAAAAAATAAATTAATTTAAAAATAAAAACGCGCGAAACTATGAAAGGATGGACGCTCGCTATATATAAATCTTTATGAATCGCTGTCATAATTATGATTGTGCAGTACATTTCGTAAAAGACAAAGAGAGCTGACATAAAAATAATTTTGCACCTTAATTTTGATCGTGAACTTTGTTTCTGTATGTCATAAGAATTCAACTTTGAAAGGAAGCAAATTATTCGATTCTTTCACTGTCAATAAACGGGTCTGCCCTTGATCTTTACAGACACTAATTTGTTTTTTTTAATTATTGACAAACAATCGTGACAGTCAAAACGTAATAATTACTGATATTCGTTACTTATTGCTTTGTAATTTGAGTACAGGAAATAAAATAATCATGCGGCGTGCATGTGTTCGTAAATACTATCTTTCTTCCTTAATCTTCAAAATTGCAGGCTTAGATCTGAATAAATCTAATCTGGATTATCTCAATATAAGCTTTAACGATGTAAAAATTGTATAAAGCAACAATATGATGAGTTTGAATATCATAAAGTTAAAATGTTTCTACTTAGTGCATTGAAATTAAAGCTTTTTTTATTAATTTATTGTTATTGTTTTGTGGACACCTGGTTGGTTATTAGCTATAGTGAAAGACAGGTGTTTTTGCCGGGATTTTATTTTTTATGTTTCTCACTTGAATATCCAACTAGATAATCATACATTTTCCGTATTTCTTTTTAGTAACCGGTTTTTTAGGTGAAATTATTTAGAGAATTTTGTATACATTCAATGTGAAGAGAATTACAATGATATCGTTAATATTTTAACGATTGCTGTTGAAATACTTAAAGGAATACACTGACGGTGTGTTTTAAGTAATAAGTTTCTTAAAAATACTTCCACACATGAAAAAAGTTACAATTATTTTTATAGTAATAATAGCTTTGTTGTCTGTTGAACTATTTTATAATGAAGTAATTAGAAGCTGAAGATCACGGTCAATTAGTAAAGTAGGTTATTACTAATGAGACTAGTGTTAATTTACCAAAACCTCTAAAATTCTTACGTATACAATGTATGAATCGCTTCTTCTTCAATGCTACTCCTACGATATGATTTCTTAATGTGATTTACGAAACATATATTAAATATGTACATACATATATACGTACATAAGTAATCGTAATACAAAAGTATTGTTAAAAATATTATAATTAGGTAATTTAAAGCAACGGATTACCGGTCATTCTTTTGTATGCATGGAACGGATACATTGTAGTCAAGGGCGTAGATACGGGGGGAGGGAGGAGAGGAGGTAGTCCCTTAACTCCCCTGCCCGTATGGTAATATAAGTGATATACCGGAATAAAACCAAAAAGTTCTTTTGAAATTAAATTAGGCAATTTAAGATACTATGAGTTCGCAAAAAATTACAATTGTTGTTTTGCGTTATTTACTTAAGAAAAAAATACTCGGCCGTATAAAATATGCTACTTTGGCTATTAGGTAATTTGAACATAGATAAATATAAAATTGTTTATTAAATTAATTGGCGGGTAGTGAAATGATACTGACGATAAATAAGCTTATGCTTACAAATAAAATAAGAAGTAAGGAATATTATTACAAAGAAAAATAAGCTAATAATAATGACACATATATTGGTGAGCTATACTTTCGTCCATATTAAAATAAATAGTTTGCAAATGCGGAACTTTACAAGTTGCAAGACAAGTAGGTATTATTTTTTCAAAGCAGTAATTTCAAATTACCTTAGATATGAATAATATATGTACTTCAGTGTGTATAGAAAATTTCGTGCATAATAAACGTTTTGTTGCCTGTCGTAAGAGGCGAATAAAAGGGGGCTTCCGGTGTTGCGGTTGCCAAGAGTGGGAGCTCGAACTGTCCAGCCAAGCGACGCCGGGAAGTACGGCGGCATTTGTGGTCGTATGGCTTCGTAAACACCTGAAGGCACGGTGAGAGTTAATGCTCACTGGGAAAGAGCCAGAAAGAGGCATCGCTCTGGTTGTGTTCCGTTGGAGATCCCGGAGTCCTCCACGCAGCGTTGAAAACGGACACAGGGAAGCTTTAGTGCGGTAAGAGTCGCACATAACCTGGCGTTGCTCCCACGGCGTCGGGGTACCTGTTGAAGGTTTCCCTCTCGATAAAGAATGAAAGACACGACATTAAAAGTCGCAAAAACTTTTTTAAATGTGATTAGAATAATTTACTGCTTTGTCACAGGGATATTATCGTTAACATTAAGGACCTATGTAGATTCAAATTGACAAAAATGTATCCGTTGTAAAAAAAAAATGTACAGTTGTTATTTTTATCGTGTTATCTTTTTGTCTAGTGTAAACGTAAGGTATTACGTTTATGCGTATGAGTATGAGTAATAGCGTATTGTCGGTTCATTGTTAATAATATGTAGTTTGCTAAAGAAATGAGGAGAGCATAATGTCTTACTTACAGACGGTTCGGCTGACATTATTTTTGGTTTGAACGTGCAACTAACATACCTAAGAAAATATAGAACTTAGGTACGTGTTGCTACTATCCATAGATAGAGTCGCCTTTAATGCTTTCAAAAGCGCTTGAAAACTGACCCACGTTTTAAAGTCTTTCTTATGCCTAAATTCGAGTATAGATTTTAACTGTCGTTTGTTTGTGTACGCTAAGCTAAGAGTAATCGATGTGAATGCGAAAGATTAACTTGAAATAACTTAATACTTTAACTTGAAATAAATTAAAGATTAACTTAAAATATAATGTAACAATACCAGCGGTCATGGAATCCATTTGACGATTAGTGGACACAGCCGTCAATGGACTTCCGTACATTTTGCTGATGATTGATTTAATAAAGTGGTAAGAAAAAGCACCAGGTGGTAGAAATAGTGTAGTCCCTATTTGGGGTCATTCATAAATTACGATATGGGGTTGGGAAGGGTACTAAATTTCGTGACGTGTTTCAAATATATGTAAATATTAAAATCTCATGTATAATTTGAGATCTGCTGTTTTAATTTAATAATTTCTATGTATAAATTTGTAAAATGTGACATCACACTAGGAAGGGGTCTCACAAATGTGACCAACTGTAACAAGGACAAGGGGAGGGGTTACAAACTCGGGAAATTCCCGTAACATAATTCATGGATGGCCCCTTTCTAGAGTGAAGCAGTTCTTGCGTTTCGATGGAAGGGTGTGATTGCCGGCTCACATTCATACATATAATACGACCATCTTACTCAGGAGTAGCAATGCGTTGCTTAACGATGTCCATTACAGCAGTTACAACTTACCATCAGGTGGTCTGCATACTCGTTTGCTAGTTCAATCTTATAAAAAAGGTTTTTTTTCCTATAAAGGCGACCATTTTAGTCCTAAGAACTGGCAGCGGATGCGTCTTTTACAATGTCCATGGGTGGCAATGGCCACGTATCATCAAGTGGACATACTCCTTTGCTTTATATTTTCTTTTTTTTAATCATTTCTTTTTCTTTTTTTACCAATATCAGATTGGGAAAAAAATGTGAGAATGACAGGAATGCGATGGGGTAGACACATGCCTGTATATTACCGATAGGTTAAGGCTCGTTTTTTATTTACTTTTATAATTACAAAGTCTATTAAATATCATATTTAATAACAAAGCACGATAGCAAATTGCTTGATACCGTACCTGCTGTGAACGAGGCAATTAATATTTATGCAAATAACTTGTAACAGGATTTTATATCTATGTCTAATTTATTAAAGCAATATCACAACAAGGTGGATAAATTATCGTTTGATGCTTCATTTACTTTTTAGCCAACCAACGTAGATAGTTGGTTATGTGGGATTTTTACCGCACTAAAATTCCCCCGGTGGCCGTCCTCAGCGCTGCGTGGAGGACTCCGGGATCTCGGATCTCGGATTCCGAGCGCGATGCCCCGGGCTTACTGGCTCTCCCCAGTGAGCATTTGCGCTCACCGTGTCTTCACATGCCGCCGTCCTTCCCGAGGTCGCTTGGTTGGACGGCTTGAACTCACTCTTTTGCCGCCCGCAACCCCATAAGCTCCCTTTTAGTCGCCTCTTACGACAGGCAGGGAATATCGTAGCCCTATTCTGTTCCCGGAACTACAGGGACAAGGTAGTTGGTTGGTCGGTTGGGCCTCGTATGGCCTGTCCCATTACCATAAAAGAGATGGGACTGAGTAACTGATGTAATTTTTTCAGTTAAGGTCATGTTTCGGTAAATGGTAAGACATTTACATGCCGAGAATTTGTAACTGACTCCGTAGGTCTATACAAAATAAAGAAATTTCATTTCATTTCAATAAATTAATGGAGCTGTCCAAAACATCACAACAGTTATAAAACATACAAGTATATCATGTAACTAAAACCTTTAAATAATGCTCTATTGTCAGACTTATATCTTATTAACTTCGTTCACGTTACCGCTTGTCATCTAACAACCTTCATTAAACACCTGGGAGCTTAGTTTCAATATCGAGCAATGACAATCGACAATATAAACGAGGCATAACATGGTAACAATCGGTTTTATTTGCACGAGCTTACGTTTTACCTTGATTGACGTTTTCGTTCAAGGTTAAAACGATAATGATATTAAATCTTACTGTTTATTGATTTTATTGGTCGTTTTGTAGAATTAAAAAATGACTCATAAGAGCTTTCGTTGGGTTTTTTACAGTTTGGACAATCGTGTTAACCACTGTTGTTCAAGCGATAGAAGACAATGGGCGGTCAGTCCTAATGCAACTTGATTGAAAGACACTTGTTTATGGACTTACCGGAGTATCATCGATTTTAACCGTCATTGTTTTACAAATTTCTGTTTGATTTGGAAAATTTATGTAGATTACAACAGCAATACATTACAAACATATATAGGTTACATTTTCTAATTTGGCCCCTTTTGTAGTTAAATTTTAAGTATAAATAAGATATTTAACTACAATTATATAAGCTATCATATTATTACGAGGCTCTGCTATGGGAACGTTAGCAAAAATGCTTAAAAGCCAAAATAAATTTGAGGTCTTTATTTTGGCTTTTAAGCTATAGACAAGACTATAAACGAATTGTCAGTCTTGGTTTTAAGTATTTGTTCAAAAAAATGTTTTAAGGTCCGATAGTTAGAAAATCATTGAAGAATATTTACTATTCATACTAGCTTGTCATATCTACTGCATTATAAGCAGATAAGCGTTTTTTTTTAACACAAACTAGTCTTATCATAATTGACATATTAAAGGAACTAGTTGTATGGTTTTTTCCCCGTACTATAATATATAATTAATTACATATGTACTCAGAAAATAATAATGAATTGTACATTAAAGACTTAAATACTTTAAGCAATTTATTTATGCTGAAGTGATACATTTTAATAAGTTCCTTTAATAATTGGCGAAGTACAGGATGAGCTTTTCAATTTACGAAAAAAGAAAGCATTGGGATGTCCACTGACATGGTCTCTCCCATTTCCATGCGGTGGATAGCAAAAGAACTCCAACCAAACTTAAATTAACGGACATACACAACAATTATTCAGTAATTATTTTATCAAATGTACAGATTTGTCATAAGAGATCAATACCTAGTTCGAATGCGGTAGGGTTGTATGGACTTTCCCACTAACGATCAAATTATTCCCCACTCGTAAGTTCTACGAAACAACTAGTAAACACCGTAGAATAGAAGTATGATTAATTAGATGATCATAATAATTTATAATAATACATATTTATGTATATAAGTTGTTTATACGTGCAACTATGTCCTCATCGTACGCAACATCTTAACAATGGTGGGTAATTTACTTTGTATAAAGCGTTTCTACAAAACTCAATTGGGACTTTTAGATTTAACGGTTGTGGCAGTCCGTGTAACAACTCGCGTGCCACTTATTTGAAAGGCGGTAAAACCAGTGCGGTTCGACGAGGAAGGTACCTACCACCGTCACATTTATAGCAAGTAGTGCTTCATGCGTTTCGTTGGAAGGGTGCGGATGCCAAACATTTCAAATACGAGACGATTATCACAGTCTTCTGGAGTGGTAACGCATCTTGCACTGGTTTCCGGGTTTTTTAAATATATTATTTGATAGGCTATTTTAATATATTTTTTGATACCAAGCTGGTAGTTTTAAATAAAAAAATGATCGTACAAATTACATTTAGTTACAATTTTTTTATTTGACTGATTACATCTTTATTGATGAAACTGGTCTATACTAATATAACATTGTTAAAAAACATAAGCTTATTAAAACTATAATAAATATAAAAGATATGTAAATTATAATAACTAATACCTATAAAATTAATATAATAAGCTTTACCCAAATAGCTGGCCTTGGGAAGCGTTCCCAAAACGCTGGCGACATTGCCTCGTTGGATAGCTATACTAATCCGCTGCCGAGGTATGTGCCACCCCTCTGGTCATTGGTGAACTAGATAAGTCTTTTTAAAAGATGCTTAAATAAAGATTGAGCGTCGGAACCCCACACTTCCAACGTTTCAACGCCAAATGGTAGAAATATGTAGTCTCGGCTGAGACTTGCATATTTCTGCAGCTTGCGTATTTCGGCGTCAGTCGCCACAACACCAGCAACCCTAGAAGAAAGATGAAGATGGGAGGGTGCCAGTGTATCAACGCAAGTAGCATCCCACACTAGAAACCTCCCATTCTTCCAAGGAATTAATGTCAAACTCTTACCATCTTCACGTACAATACCGTTCGGCTCTAATTGAGACGTTATGTTGACGGTAGCAAGGGCCCTACGGATGACATCATTCAGGGAAGCGTGGCGTGATTGACGACCGGCGCTACGACGACAAGAGAGGCTGTAATGTCCCAAGTGGTCTACCTGCCCTCCACAAGGATAACAATGTGGATGATTTACAACTAGTCCAATTCGTAGGCTGGCAGCTATTGCAAAAGATGTATCATCTAAAAGTGTACCTAACTTCTGAGAAGGAATAGCGTGTAACCAAAAATCTGATTTCTTAACGGAAACGGCAAGAAGACGAACACACTCTGCAGGACAAGCACTTGAATTAAGCAAAGTTGTGTGTAATGTTCTACAAAACGGCTCGTCCCAAAGCCTTTGAACCGTCAGGTCTACGGGAAGAGATTCACTGGGGCAAGCTGTGGACCAAGCATTCCTAGCTTCAGTACAATACGAGATTTCTGAGGGGCTTAAGATGCATTCGTAATTTTTTCAAAACGAGAACTAGTACTGTGCACAGGAAACAGGAATGCTGGTAAAGCAACAGATGTAGCTTTCCTGATACCAAGACTTCCAAACCGTATGGGTAAAGAAGCCTGGAACCAAGATCTATCATCTAAGTTGCAATTCAAAATGTTTAATAATATTTTTAATATATGAGAATCTACAAATAAAAGTAAATTTAAAAATTTCCAGCCAGGGCAACATCTTAAAAAGTATGTCAATTTGGGAATGAAAATAGAAAATCGAATTATATGATACGCCATGTCGATTTTAATTTTGCACAAACGATCAGATATCGTTTCAAATTTAGACAGTAATTCATCAAAAAAGTTGGAAAAGAATCTTCTAAATCTTGTTTTAGAAGAAAGAAAGCCAGAAAGCGGAGCGATTTTTTATCCACGATTCGTCGGATGTCGGGGGATAAAGAATGAAATTTTTGTAATAATTATTTCCCGAACATGAACAGGTAAATCAGAAATAAAAAATTCACACTTCTAAAAATTCAACTCCTGGCTAATTTTTTTAATGCATTTGACAAAAAAATAAAATCGTTAAAAACAGTAGTGGCATCGCCTCCTAAAGTCCCATCATCCAAATACCACATGTTCAATTTAGAATTTAGATATGAAATTACGGGATGAGTGGCTAAACTAAAAATCGCTGGCCCAAGTGGATCCCCCTGTTGACATCCGATTGCGGACTCAATTAAATTGTTCTTATATAAAAGATGGGATGGAGCACCGTAACATTGCAATTAATATGGAAATATTTGCTGAGCAACAGTTTTAGTTTCGTTAAGAAGAGCACTGCGGTCGACAGAGTTAAACGCGTTTTTAACATCAACCTTTAAAATAACATCGCCACCATTCTTGAGCAAAAAACTTCTAAGGCTGTGTACAGGGATGATATGCTGACAGCAAACCTTAGAAGCTATTCTTCTTATTGTGTTTCCAATTGGTATGGGACGAATACCCCCATCTTTCTTTTTAGGGCAATTAAATTTGCGCCATAAATAAGAGGTTATATAATTCTGGATTGAATTTTCCTGAAAGCATAAAATTGATAACATTAGTAATGACGATCAACAAGGTCCTACCGGAGTCACCAGTTGCGCCGAATACAAGGTCCTTAAAATGTTGCGGCATTAGAGCGTCTAAACCACCGGCAGAACCATTCTTAAATAGAATAATCGTCATGGAAACGTCTTTAGGTAGAACTACTAAGGGTGAATGAATATTAGTAGTAGGAGAAAATCCAGCAGGTAATGAAGAATTCATCACCTGCTGGACTTTCAACAATACCTAGAGTTTACTATTAAAATATTTTAGTAGTTGGGATAATTTGTTTGCAACAGAAATACGAGCACATTTTAGTATGCGTTTCACGATAGGAATGAATGTTTTAAATTTATATAAATATTTCCAAAAGGCTCTTCTTCCAAAGGGCTCTTCATTGGAAATATTACTAGAATGGGATGGAAAACGTTGATTAAGTGAAGAAGGGATGGGAACTATTTGTTTGAGAAACTTTATGAGATTTGCCGATATGTATATTAAGCGAAAGGAGTATGGGCATTGAACAAAATCAAATGAAGTGTCACCGGAATGGTTACAAAACGCCGATGCATTGCTTGGACCAGGCACCTGCGACATGAACGTTAGCTAGAAACTAAAAATAAAAATAACTATATTGAACGTTAACAACAAAATATAACAGTTGTAATAATAAAACTAGAAATAAATAAAATAAAAACTAAATAATAAAATAAAATTAAAATTAAACTAAATCGTTTAATACTGAAAGAGCTAATCAATTTTGCGTGTAAAATATTTATTACCAAAAATTATTCAACGGCTATCATACAGATTGCCATTACCACTAATTGGTTATTCATTTATTGGATTGAGAACGGCTTTACAACCTTGAAGCTAGGAGATACGTTTGAAATTTAGGCCTAAACGAAACTACATCAGGATTTTGATGTACTTTCCTTTTTAGATTGAATTCGTTTAATTAAAACGACTGAAAAAAATATAGGATCAATTTGATAGAATCACGTAACTCTACATACCTACACTTATTTAAGTATATATAATACATTTGTTGCTATTCGGAAATAACATAATATGAATTAATTAATTTTACTGTTACATATATAGGTACAAAAATATAAAAACTAATAATTTTAAATATAAAAAGATGCATTCAAATTACTGTCCCTAGGATGAATTACCAGAACGCTGGCAGCGTTATCTCGTTGAATAGCTAAGCTAATTCGTTGGAGAAAGTACTGCTGATCATTCGTTGACTCTGTCAATCATTTGAACAGACGCTTAATCTCTATAGTCCCATCTCTTTAACGCCAAATGCCAGAAATATGAAATCTGTAATTAGATCTCCATACTTTTGGCACTTGCGGATTTCAGCTTCGGTTGTTACGACCTCGGCTGCCCTGGAAGAGATATTAACATGAGGTGCCAGTGTGTCAACGAACGTAGCGTCCCACTCTAGACATCTTCCAGTCTTCCAGAGGATAAGAGTTATTCCTTACACATTTAGACGTACCTATATTTAGTCGTTTACTGTAGAGTTTTGCTACTTACACCGTTGTGAAACTACGCGGACAAATTCAAGTTATAACTTAATCATGTTCTCAGCAGTCACGATATTACTATTAATTTACTAAGCGTGTGCTATATAAATAGGTTAAAGCAATACATGTTGACGAAAGGAACTTTTAAATTTATTAGCGGACAAAATAACCATATAAAGACTTCACCATGTTAGGTCAGATAACTTATGGTGAATTAAACTCATTAAATAGATTTATGCTATTTACTTTATAGTATGGTCAATAAGATAAAAGGAAAAATGTAACATTTTAATGTTTTTTTTCTGAAATTTCAAACTATTTGCTACTTTATAAGTTCTTGCTTATTTGCAAGTTAATAAATAAGAAACGGGCTAATCTTAGTAAGGGTTGAACCGATTTTGCCAGGAATTTGTAAAGTAGTAAGTAGTAGGTTACAGGAAAGGAATTTACAAAGTAAAGTATAGCATTTAATTAAAATCAAATGCTATACTTTCCTTTGTTCTGACTGTTTTATAAGTTCTGACTAAACATCAGACGTAAAGCATCAGGCATACTCTTTGTATAAGAGTCTATTTCTCTAATTTAGTAAGTAAAGTTAACGAAGCTGTTATAGAAAGGAGTTGTCTATATTGGTATAAAGAAACTAAAAGCAAAAGCCTAAAACAGTAATATGTCAGAGTAATGACTTAAGTTCACTGTAAATTTCCCCTAAACGAATATGTCTTCAATATACTAGCGCCAAAAAAAAAATTCCACAAAACGTTCCTAAACGAATATGTATTCGATATGCCAACGTTAAGAACTTGACACATTTCCTCCAAACTGTCTCAATTAGCAGGTAAAAATGCCACCGTCCCACGATGTGGTGTTCGGCACGAACGAGAAGTGGCGGATTAACCGCAACATCTTTGTACTGGGCTTTGCGTTCATGGTCCAGTTCACGGCGTTCCACGGTGCCGCCAATCTGCAGAGCTCCGTGAATAGTGATGCTGCGGCTGGCACATTCACGCTGGCAGCCATATACTTCTCGCTCATACTCTCCAATATTTTCCTGCCGGCTATGGTAATCAAGTAAGTAAATTTGCTTTTTATTTGAACATGGTGACGAAAGCTTCTGGTTTGAAGTAAGATATTGTCCTGATATGAGCTTCTCCAACTTACATAGTCCTCATAATGAACAAAACATCTATGTAAATTAAATAAGTATAAGGCTATGTGTGACGTACATAGATCTGTGATTTTTGTTTCTCCCTCTCTATAATGTATGTTTTAATAATTAAATTATTCTAGTACGTGGTTTTCCCTTCGCTGATAAATAGGTACTTAATCGAGTCAGGGATTTTTGTTTTTAAAAAAAATGTTTAGTTTAAAGCTTTCTGAAATCTGCTTCAACATTGTAACATGTAATTAAAAATGTAATTCGTTATGTCATGGAAAAAATATAAAGCCTATGTAACTCTGTCATTCCACATCCAACGAAATCTCTTGGGTTGTCAATACCTGTCGAGTCGTTTGGGCTTTAGAGCATGCCAAAAAATTGAAATACATGTATACATATGCTTGAAAATACCCTCCTTCTGACGCAGTCGCAGACACAGGTAAAAATAACTGTCGACGATTACAAGGTCGATCGTTTATCTGCACGCACGTCTACTAGGCCAATGTTATTATTACAATATTTTGCGAATGTAATAATATAGTTGCGAAGTTTTGTTACTTGCGTGATTTTGTTAAAAGAAATATACAGTAAATAACATTTTTACTGAAATTTTAAAGCATTCCGATTGTTGGGTTTTTATTTCTTGGCAAAGTGTGACCTTTGAGCAAATTTCATGTCATCTTGAAGTTCCGAACTACCGTTTATTTGCCGCGCTGTATTCTGATAAGTTCCTTATGTCTCTTTAGGGTGTCCTCCAAAGATGTGCGATACATTACTATGGTTTATTATTTGTTGTTTACAAGAAGATCTTGATAAAAATGTATTAATTTAGTTTCATCATGACTTTGCCAACAGATGGCTCGGCTGCAAATGGACGATAGCAGTATCCTTCATAGCATACATGCCATTTATAGCCGCGCAGTTCTACCCGCGTCTGTATTCCTTGGTGCCCGCTGGAATGATGGTCGGCTTCGGGGGCGGTCCACTCTGGTGTGCTAAATGCACATATCTCTCAGTTGTGAGTTACTTTTATATGTATAACGCGATAAATTGAGATCTGAGCGTAATGAGTCATAGAATGTCTTGAATGAAAAAAAAAGAAAACAATATATAGATGTTTAATAGACTTAGACATTTCTACTAACAGTATTTCCTCTATTTAAAATGAAAAAGGACGATTTTATACCTCCTAAGAATTATAGTCGTCGCATACCATTCAAGTCTCAAGTCCTGTCACTGCCGTCCATGGACTGAATTATAAGTACTATATAAGTAATTATATATTGAAATACAAATACCGATAGCAGTAGTGGCTATTATACGGACTTCACACATAAATGTGCGGGTAGGAACAAATTTTCGGTAAACCAGTGCGGTATTTGTTAACTACCCAAAGTAAAGCGGGTGTCTTTTGTTTCTTCTATCAGTTTCTAAAAACCTATACACCTTATTTATTTGACAAGTGTTATAAAAATAGAAGTAATGGTGATTTTTGTATGCCGTATAGATTTTTTACACGTGGGTACATAATAAATTTGAATATAAAATCATGGTGATATATCCTCTAGGTGAATTCTTGAACGTACGACGGTGAGGTTCAGTGTTCAGAATACATTATGAGCGTTTATCGTCATAGAGACCAAAATATCTCTTAGAATCTGATCTGAATGTTATTATCAATATCCGTCCATCTAGTTTTCCGGTTGTATGTCCGCGATGTAACGATATATTGACTTAGTTATGTAATGAATGGTAATGTAAGTCGCAATTGTAACTATGTGGTATATAATTGCTTGTTATACAATTAATTGATTGTTAATTGCGTTTTTTATTCTGTATTGAATGAATTCCTCCGGTGTACAAGACAAAAATAACTTTATAGTATTATATGATTGCTGCGAATAAATAAGTATTTTTATTTTACTACAGAGATTTGCTCTAGTATTTTATTATCACACATGATTACGACAACCCGCGTAAGCTCATTTTAATAATCAATTTATCGAACTTTTTCCTACTAAAATTCGAAATTTTATAATTTTTGTTAAATATTCAAGTTAGAATTAAAATTTCAAACTTGGATAGACAAAAATTGGATAGAATGAATAGCTATTACCAACAGGAGGTAATGGAGCGGTTACCAACTAATATTGATCAGAGGTTATAAGGGCTTTCAATCTCTAAATGTTTCTTTCTTAATAGTTATATTGAGTTATCACCAATACAAGTATGCACTTGCAGGTCGCAGAACCGTACGCGAAGTTATCAGGAATACCCGCTGAAGTATTGGTGGTCAGGTTCTTCGGACTGTTCTTTATGTTTTACCAGATGGCACAGATATGGGGCAACCTTGTGTCTTCGGCCAGTAAGTTTTACATAAGTCATTTAAGTATACATATAAGTACTTAGTTTAAGGATAATGGTTATTTATGATGTTCGGTATTTGGAGACACCAAGGTTACACCTGTTCCTGCTTTGTGGCAGCAGTGCTGAGCGTTGCTATGTTTTGGTTTTAAGGGTGTGGTATGGGAGACATAGGTAATAATAAGAGACGTTGCTTATTCCTTTGGGGTCCGTGATCTGTGACGCATCTGTGACAAACCTCGGTAAAATTACTCTTTTCTAGAGTTGATAACAGATGTTAGTGGCTAATTACAACTGCTACAGATGCTATAGATGTACTGTATGCTCGTTTGATACTTCTGTATTCAATCAAGTACTGTAATAAAAGAACGACTGTAAAAAGTTAGAGGATGGAATTAGCATACTTTCACCTAAGAATCTAATCATGTGATTCTTTACTCCATTTTGGATATTTATTATATGTAAATATTAGCTACCCTTAATAAATTTATTTAATTGTAATGGTCTATAATTCAATTTATTGTCTACAAATTATAAATCGTATCGTATTTAATTTAATCTTTATGAATTTAAAGTTTAGCTATTCATTATAATTTTAATTTAATTAATTTATTTAACTTTAATTTTTGTAAGGCACGTAGGCTCTAGTTTGGAAGCATGCTATTTGTGCCTATAATTGGAGTAGCACTTATCTTTTATTTCTGTCACTTAAATATGTTATTGTTAGAATTAGTGTATACTTTGTTGGCACAATAAATAAAAAATAAAATTAATCTCTTATTGAATGAATGCCATAACTATTCCATTTCCATCCTTAAATATTAAGGCAGTTTAGTTTAGAGAATATGGGTACAATAAATGTGGGTACAAACACCGCTTAAGTAGTTGGCCAGCAAAATTCCTGGCATATTGTATTTAATGATTTGTGTCATAAACTTTAACGTTTCAAGACCGTGTAATAAAGTTTAACACTCTTATATAATTATTTAACAGTAATGTCTTAACTAATTATGCTGGCACTACCTGTGTAATATGACCATGAACTATGATATAGTGCCTACAACTAGCATTCGTAATCGCGCAGAATCAAAATCAATTAAAGATGAAAAAAGGTTATAGTTCTTTGACCTTATTTCCTGAAATAAAGTGAGCAACGTAATCGTAAAACCGTGTCAGATGTTAATCTAATTAATTAACGTTGTTTAAGCCTTAAATACACCTTTTTGCTTTATTAAGTGGTTGCTACGCTCCACGCACGAATTACCTTGAATTGGTAATTGTTATGAGTGTATTAACTAAATCTATTGTCAATGATAAAACTCGGTTGACCACGTATAAGGTCACAAGCTTTCATATCTTACTTTCCTGCTGATAGGGATCTGTAATCTTAGTACGAGCTTACCACGTTTTCTCAAAATTATCATTGTCTACGTTTTCTTCCATCACTACAAATAACGTGCAATGTACATATCAATGTAAACGGAAACGTAAACAGTGATTGTTTTGGGGAAGCGAGATAAACTCGTTCTGAGGATATTGTTCCGTTTTCACACTACACTACAAAGAAGCAAGGTATTGCCGAAAACGAAAACGTAACAGTGCAATGTACATTGCAATGTATGGGCGGAAACGTAAATAATGTTTGTTTTGAGGTAATGAGATAAACTCGTACTGAGGATACTGTTCCGTTTACACCCTACATTAGAGAGAACATTGCAAGGTATTGCTGAAAACGAAATTGTAAACGGTAAATGTAAATTGTAAACATGTCGTAAAATGTAAATTGCAATATATCAGCAGAAACGTAAACAATGATTGTTTTGAGGAAACGAAATAAACTCGTACTAAGGGTACTGTACCGTTTTCGTCCTACACTACAAAGAACATTGCAAGGTATTGCCGAAAAGGAAAACGTCAAAAATGATTGTTTTGAGGAAACATAACAAACTCGTTCTACGGGCATTGATAGACATCTGTGGAAAGGTACTACAATAAATTCTATTTTGACTTCAGACCGGAACTGAATAATCTTACAAAAACAAAATTTATTTTCCATTTTTCGATAGTGAACCTGGAAATAAATGGTAGTTTAATGATTACATTTTGTTTTTATATACGTAAGACCTTCGATCAATTTATTGTTTGCGTCAATGTGTTTTTGAAAAAAAAGCCTATAGTATGATATTTTATACACTAATTGAAAATATCAACGGGTGGAGATTTTTTTCCGGATTTTTGTGATTTTCTCTGTGTCTCTGGCAAAATGATTGTATCGACGTTAAAAAAAAAAGAATCTTAAAGCTTCACGCTTCTAGTTTTAACATTAATAGCAAAAATTAATATCTCAGCCAACAAATTAGCATACCTAAGCTATTTCGTAATTCAACGAGGTAATGCCAGCAATCAGGGAAGTCATCCTAGGTCAGTATTTTGGATGCCATTTTTTCATTTAAAATTATTTCCTTTTACATATAAGTTTATATATTTTTAAATATCCTTTTCATTGTAATATTAATTCATATTTTGTTTTTTTTTTCTTTTAAATTAAAAAAAAAATGCAAAACTACATACCTCGCGCAATCTTAAGGCAAGGTGTGT
>MOOZ01000455.1:473753-514615 GCA_002930495.1 Cecropterus lyciades | reverse complement strand
CCCCCCCTCCGCCTTCACGCTTGACCACTTTTTACCGCGCGACATTTGCCCGGAGTTCGATCCGTGTCATCCGACGTATTCCTTTTTTAAAGTACGCCGGCGCTCGATTATTTTATTTTTTAATTTTATATAGCTCCGAGAAATAAGCGGCCGGCCGCCGAGCGGTAAAAAGTGATGGCGTATAAAAAAGTCAATGAATAATTAAAGTGAGATAGCTAGTAGCTAGCTCATGGGAACGGAATTATTTAGCGGCAGCGACAGGTCGGCGGCGCCCGCCGGTTGCGTTGAAGGACAGGTCAATTTGCGGGACTCATTTTGCTCCTTTAGATAGCCGTTAGTGCTCTCTGATCTAGCGAATTTATTTTTATGCAAATCGATGGGCGCTCCACTTAAGCGCGTTGCGAGAAAATTCAACCGCTCCGAGGTTGGTCGGAATTAAAGAGGAACAAAGGGTCGGTCTGACCCGTGTAATCTTCGACGATGTGGTTTGGGGGCATGTTTAAGTTTAATAGGGGTTACGGAGATGTGGAATCGTTTCGGGACTCTAATGCCGGTGCCTCGGGGTCAGAAGTGACCCGAGCTTCGACTGAAGAAACGGAATGATATTGGAGAAAATTGTTTAATTGGACATCAAAATTACGGGCTCCACAGTTTATTTTTTTCCGTTTGGCAAGATTCTATAAAAATAAAACTTCCAATAATAACAGTTTTCGTATCGTAGAGTTCTGTATGTATGAAATGATTTAAAATAAATTTAACGTATTTATAGAAGTCTTCAGATTTTATGGAATAAATATTACACATTATAATATTCGTATCATTACAGATTTTTTATATAGTTTGAAATAATGGCATACTTTTTAGCCGATAAACTTTCTTCTCTCTTAACTTAATACAGGATTTTAATGTTCACGCTTCGTACATATTGCAAAGAGGCGGGAAATAATTTCAAATCCAATCAACAATGTAAATAAATCAATGCGGGTAGTAGGTGGGTCTCCTCGACGCGTATTACGTATTAATTAAACTTGACTTTCAACGTAGCGTTATTATTCATTAAATAATCTTTCGAAGGTCTATTGTGTGCCGAAATGAGCGTGTTTAAATTGTTTTCAAGATGACAGCCGCGATAGGTGATTCGCGGGATCGCTTGAAAAGTGGCTATTATCGTTTTTTGGCGAACAAAACGCATTGTTGGTCGAATACCGTCTCGGTAATACTGTGTCCGGACCACAACATCGAGGTCCGCGAGCGATAAGTTTAAATACGTCCGAGCAACGTGGCATTTACGTAGGCCGTATAGTTAACAGGTTACAGATACTGCGTATCGCCCGTGGCCATGAACCGATGTTTAAATTGCGCCCGTGTAGCCACAGCAGCCGCATCCCGCGAACAGGTTGTAGGGGAGCAAAAAAGGTTAAAGTATGTTCCCCTGGGGGTCGGGGAGTGGGCGCGGGGGCTAATGACAGGGGCGGCGCGGCGCCCGCGGCTGCTACCGCGCGCAAATTGATGCCTGCGCCCTCTGTGGAACCTTTGCTCCCGGCTAGTGATGCGCCGGTCGATAAATTACGACAGCCGGCTAGCGGAGTTATAGCGCCTCGTTTATTGTTGCAGGTGCAATCGGTGGGCGGTAGGCTAGCCGTTAATAACTAGTGCCGTTTTCATGACCTCAGAGTGCGGCCGAGATTACACACGAAACGTAAATAGCTTTTATTGGCAAATAAATATACTAGTGTGAATACGGAGCGTGAAAGCAGGTTATAATATTCAAGTTGAAGTAACATATTATATTCTAATCTATTTTAATATTTTTTGCAATTTATTGTTTGAACTAACTTTAGCAAAATTAGTAAATAAGCTAAATCAGAGCAAAATTTCAAAATACCACTGGTACACATGTAATTACGGTGTACGTTACATGCGTGGTGTAATTAAATTAATAACTATCGACATCGATAATGATTACAGCGATAGCATCACTAGACGGCCCGCATTATACTGTAAAGATTGCTATTAACTCAAAGCATGGATGCACTGGCTTATATTTAGAGCTGACGGTTAGCGGCAGTGCGTTCCGTAATTATATTCGAGACGGTCGCTATTCTTTGTCTCTTATTTTTAGTAAGAGGTAAGGGGTCACGAAGCTTCTCTGTTTTTTCTCGATTGTCTTTTTACTCTTGGACGCTTTCTAACTTTTACTTTGTAGTGGCGACGTATCGCATAAAGAAAGTAATGGCAGCTTCCTAAAATTGACTTGTATAAAATATAAGTAATTTTTTTTTAGTTTTTCAAATATATTCCAAACTTGAGATAAAATGCCCCCCAAAATTTTTATACACATTTGTGAACTCGGCATTTATTAAAAAAATATTTTTTATTATAACTGACATCATAAATTAGGTTATTTGTAAGTTTATTATCTGTAAAATCTATCAATCTAAAGTTATGAATATTATCAAATTAAAAATGTTTAATATAAAAGTAACAGATGGGATTGTGTACCTAATTTATAAATGTCTGCAAAAGTCAGAGTACATGACAAACGACAAACATCACATCCAGTAATTTTCTAGTCTAGTTATAGCATTATAGTCATAAAATATTGTTTTTTGTACCTAGGGTCTAAAAATATTTTGATTAAAAATAGATTCCTTAGGTACTAAGGATTAATTGTAATAACATTCCACGTCTCTTATTTATTTATTTTCTTTTATGTACCAATTCTATCATGCTTCATCAGGAAGGTTCTTTTGGTACCTACGCTAGTTGCGTGAGTACAAAATATAATTGCTCACGTACAGAGATGCTTCGAATCATTTCGAATCATGCTGATTCATATGCCATGGCCGGGTCCATTCCATAAATGTACTTTTACATTTTATTTCTTTTCACACGTTATTATAATTAGCTAGAGAGTACTTTTGCGGTGACGCACTGCGTATCACAAAATTGGCTGGTAGATATTATTTTTGACTTAAACAGATACGGAAAGGATTTATTAAACAAATAATCTTAATCTACAGGTTGGTATAATGTAAAGCGATTGTATTAAATGCGAATGAAAGTAAAAATCAATTAATCATTAAAGTTTTTTAACAAATGGGGTGAATAATAAACAGTACCAAGTGCCTTGTGTTCATCATTGTTACCGCCTTAATAGCCTGCAATTTCTAGCTCCAAACGTTTACTAAGAAATAACTTTGAAGTGAAAATATTGAAATTTGTGACACACGAGGATTAAGTCGGGGAGGAATTAGTTTTCGAACATAGACTATGATATTCCCATAGTACTACTAATTTATAACACTAAAGATATATTTGATGGTTCTACAACCGAAGCACATAGCAAAAATGTATTTTTTATATTTACAATACCTTTTTATATTTATAGGTCTTGTTAGATATGGTCTATGATTGGTCGTGACGATTATGACCTAGAACATTCACAAATCTGTGCTATTTTTGTGAGTTTCGATTGAGATCGAATTGATTACAGTTATTTATTATCTTCACAAACATCAAGTTTAAAACAATAGCATAATTATAGTATTGTGTCTACTTAGTTTTAATAGACTCTAACACGATTAAACTCGTAAATTTTGTTTAAGTTAGATATTTGCTTGAATAAGACTCAGATGATAGGTATACAATAAAAAGAAATTAAGTAGAAAATTACCTTTATATGAAAAATATTGATATGGACGTATTATGTAAAATTATGGAGGAGTTTATAGTTTTACAAAGTAAAATTGGCGTAATGTCCTCAATATTCTTAGTTAATGCAAAATGACCCATAGTTAGGCGCGCGTAAATCATTTGTTTGTGCAGCTCTATCAATACAGCTTATAGCACCAATTTTGCTATTAAAATAGAAAGCTTATCATCTTGGGCATCGGCGAGCGCAAAAAGCTCCCACATAATTGGAAAATAACCTAACACCGACCTGTGGGAGTGGCGTGCGCATGCCGCGGTCGTCTGCGACAGACTGATTCTAATCCAATGGAGAGACCGGGATAGAGAGCTGCGCGCGCGCAGGTGGGCGGGGTCAAGCCACCCGAACGATAACGAACGCACCCGAACTAACTCGAATCGAAACCGCCCAGTCTGAGATGTTCGCGCATTGTAATCGCCTAGTTAAATTGACCTCCAACTTTTCTCGTAGTACTTTCGTTAGAGAATATTTCAATGGTCCACCTTACATTGGTTAGCTAACACAATGCCAGCAATGTTTGAGCAATGCAACCATTATATAGTATTAAAGCCTTACATGAGCTTATTGGAATAATGGACGGTTTCTAAGAATGCCGGTGTTGCGATATCTCTTATAGAAGGTAATTAGTTGGTTGGAGATTAATGTAATTGCGATTCCTTTAGAGATAATGATTTTGTAGTCGTTTCAATAGCTACTGTTACAATGCAAGTCAAAACTCGGTTAACTGCTTATGTTCGAAGTAATTATCTTCTTAAAGAGCTATTAATAAAAACATCAAGTGAAATCAGTACTGGTGTACGGAGAACAATAGTAAGTTTTAAGCTGATAATCATTCTGATTGATCTGATTATATCGAGATATATCTAATTTAATGTTATGTGTCAATTACGTAATACTTAGGTATAATTTTATCTAAACCGCTACCGTTGGAAACTGTGTTGTAACATGTAGCAATCTAATTCTTATTGTTGTAACACATGTTTCTTTTAATCTTACACTAGCTACCTAGATAATCATACAGACTGAAAATTGCCCAACACTACTCTTAATTTAAAACTGAATTGCAAACGTAATATTTGTAATTTAATGTTATTTCTGAGTTGCTAACTGATTAGCTAATATTTAATCTATCGCGGTGTAAATCCTATGAATAGATATTTGTTATCTGTGCACTTACCGTGAATCTTAAGCTTATAATAGCTTCCCTTGCAGACTGATCATAATTTATCTGTAAACGCACTATTGCCGCGTTTGCCAGTATGCAGTGCGTATTTACTTTAACCGCACATTAATTGATTAATTATGGCAGTTTCAATTAAAAGCACCGATCATTTCAAGTTTTATTACTATATTTAATTTATTAATAGTATCTACAAGCTCCGGGAAAAAAAGACACGATAAAGCTTAAGTTCTTGCGTGCTCAATTTTAGTCTTAAAAATCATTATCATTGTTTTCCTATTTAGCAATAATATTTATTGGCAACTTTATAAATTAAATCAAGCATTAAACATAAATTACTGTTTTTTTTTTTGGAAATTTTTATAAATGTTTTTCAATAATAATTAAATAGCAATTTTCTCTGACCTTGACCATGTTTACTCTGCATACCCGTATGCGTCTTAACAGATAGCAACTCGCTTCCTACAATATTTGCATTAGTAGCACCTTAATCGATTTAGGTGTGGTGCCTTAAATTAAACAGGGAGGTCATGCGAGGTTATTTAATGCCTCCGGTTAATTATGTGCCGTAGGTTGAAGTGCTTGTTGTTGAGAACACCGGCCGGAGAGAATGACCGGTCGGCTCGGACTCTACGTACGATGAATATAGAAAATAATAATTAAATTTTCACTTGTACTGGATGTACTATATTTTGTTATGGTTGGTTTATTAAATAAGCAGATTTTATACTATTGTTATAAAGGTAAAACACTTATTTCAATAGAAAATTCGAATTTTGTTTTCTTTCTTTCAGAGTCTTCAAATCTTTTCTCATATAAACGTAGCAAACGATCATACAGTCTACCTAATACTAAGTGATCCTTGCCACCCATGAATATCTGTAACCTATACATCCACATAGAACAAGGGATCTAACTACAGCCGATCACAGAGGCGTTGCCATTGAGGAGTCTGAGGAGTAAGATGGTCATAAGTCTACCGTCATCCACGCCCTTCAACCGAAACGTAAGAATTCCCTTTCAAGGATTTCTGATAAATTCTAAAAACAAGTTTTCTTTTGGAATAATATATTTCACATTTTTTTCATTTTGGTTAAAAATATAGTTTATTATCAAAATGTTGAACAATGCCGAGTTGAACGTTTGTTTGCAGAAAACCATTTTTTTTTCTTCGGCTACATTCCTTTTATTTAAAACTTATGTAAATGAAGTAATCTTACATTTGTCCAAACACCGAGTTCTCTATATTATCCTAATCACTTGCTATAGGCAAGCTCAGTTCCCAGTTTACGTAACTGAACCACCGTTAAGCAAACACTGGACCGGCCGGTACATCAGCGTTTTGTTAGCATCGATAGATTACTAAGTGCATTGTCACCATCAACCGATTACCTACTCTATCACTTTTAGGGATCACGCCCATAATAAGGTTTAAAGTGTTTTCTCAAAACAATACTTGTTTCCGTTTTTGCAAATTTATGCCAAGTGCATTGCAAGGTACACCTGAAAAATGAAAATATAAACGTGCAATATATATGTATGGACAAAAACATAAACAACGATTGTTTTAAGGAAACGTAATAAACTCGTACTAAAGGCCTAAACGTTGTCTCAAGATAAAATGGTTCAGGTTATCATGCTAGTTGAGGACAAGCTAGACTTCCCAAGCTAGACTTTTAAACTTGTACTAAGGGTATCGTATAAAATGAGCAAGTACTCAGAGAGTTTATTGGTAGCAAAATACGCCATGTTAAAGACTTCAACGACAATATTTGATTCTGAGTATAGTCGAATTGCTCTCGAGGTTTATTTGATTAAGGAGATTAAAAGATACAGCTTGTATCTATTTGTATAAGCGTATGAAGTTGATGGACTCGAGTGTTTTTAATGTTTTCACTGAGACCGCAAGTTGTTATTTAAATTAAATACAATTTATGCAATTAGTTAGCAGTTGAGTTTCGATGGTTAATATCTTCGTTTAGGATATACAATAATAACAAAGAAAGGAACATACTACAGGTAAATATCAATATTTTATTAACGTTAAATAATACCAATAATATTCATAATAGGTAGTTACACAACAGGTGGGCTGCCTACCTGATGGTAAGTGGCTGCCGCCCATGGACATCTGTAAGCAACTTCGTATAGGACAGGGGTTCTATCTAAAGTTCATCACAGATGCGTTAACTGCTTCACACTGTAGGTGTGGTCGTGGTATCTCCCCGGTCGTACTACACTGGTTCTACCTGGTAAATCACGTCATACAAAAGTAGCGAAGAAAACGGCAGTCGAACGGTATCTATGATTAAGTACATAATAATTATAAAGGTAGGTACAGACTACAGCTATAGCTATAATGGTCGGGATATCGGCTGCAGCGCAACAATCTAGTTGTATCATCGGCGGCTAGATAGCATCGCGCTCGTGCCACTTGTAAACCGACGCCTAGTGGTGTGATGTGTCTGTGTCGATATCACAAATTATTGGTAAATATAACATCGATTAATAAACACTCATTCATAGTTATAGATCATCCTTCACAATTATTATTTATGTTTTGCTGTATACAAATGTAGAAGGATAATATTTTATAAATACCATAAAAATGTATTTGCAAGTTGTTAAAATGTGTACAAACATAGAGTAATGTAATTAATATCATACTAATTGGAAGGTTGGAATATCTCTAGTACTGAATTACTTTTAAGGATACCGCCACTTTCGTGTTTAGTTTAATTTCTTAGAAAAAATAATTCATGTGCTATATAAAAAGTAAACTCCGCAATTTGATTTGAATGTTTCAAATCAATTATTTGAAAATATTAACAAATATTTCCTGAGCATTAGATCACAGCTATAGTTACATACTATTTATATAGATCATCTGATCATCAATTAATTTATAATTATGAAATGCCTTGCTCCCCTTGAAGACTAATAAGGAATGTCTTGGATAAGGATGTCTCCCTTACCACACCATACATTTTCCATAACGATGGTTTATATTCGTGTTCAAAGTAAATATTTATCGACATCATAGATAAAATATCGATCGTAGCTAGCATTGAACGAGTAGCGGTCGCGTGCCGGCGCGCCCTCTCGCGGCGAGTTGAGGAAAGTGCGCGGCATTACAACGGATCATTATCGTGCTCTAAACTTTGTTCATATTTCCAATGGCCTTTCATAGTGCTCTGTAGATTTTAGTCAGGCTAGCCGATTGTTAGTTTCTGAATTGACAATGGCCGTTATTATTTAGCGGGATGTGGATCGACTAACTTAGTAGGTTATACATTTCGGTTTCCTTCTTCATCAAATTCTGTACTCAAGACGTCAACATGGTGATGCTATTACTTTAAATTCATTTCAAATAGACAGGCAGACACAATGTTCATATTTTGTCTGTTCATATTACAAACTGCTTTTTGTACGTTAGTTATAATTGACTATATCCATGAAAGGCTAAAAGCCTTCAAATAAATCTAAAGGCTTATAAGATCGCATTAGCTACCGCAAACATTGGACCAGACGATCGGCGGATAGCAGACGTCACATTACCAGCAGAATTACCACGTAAGAGAGTTACAATAATTCAAAGCGTATCTCATGCATATTCAACATGTGTACGACAACGAGCCAACAAACAAACAAACAAACGAAACATAGAAACGAACGCATGAGATATCTTGTCGCAGCGCCGCGATGAGATACGGTCTTGTTATTGTGAGGTTACCGTGTTTTATGTTCTTTTCGGGATATTCTATACGACTAAAAACTGCAATTTTTCATCTGTACCTATATTTAAATTGAGTTATGTTATTTCCTGGTGTCAATTTATCACTTATTGTAGCAGTAGCAGAATCAATGATATGTAAAGTTTGGGATGTGATTGTCCTCAGAAATAGATAAGGGTACGATGTATATAAAGCAAATGAGTGAAGCAAGTGTCTGAAAAATGATTTTTAATCTGTCTTCATCTTTATTTCCTTATTTTATCAGGATATGCAGCGGTATTCGGTGACCCTTAACTATTTTTCAGACTTATGCTTATGTATTGATACGCCAATACTTTGTATTACAGTTTTAACCCTACGCTTCTGCTTTGCTTTTTTATACCACTAATTTGTCAGCCGACAGCCGATATCGAACTAATCCGATTATCGCAAACTTATGGTCACTCGAGCCGCGCGTATCCGCGTGCGTGCCTTATAAGGTCCATGAATTCTGCCACCGCACCAGTTATCGGATGAAAGCGGCCTTGTTCGGCTAATAACGATGCAAGTTATAATGCACCCGCCGCAATCTCAGTGCCTAGTACCCACTACGTTAATTTATTGTGTTACTTAACCCTCTATAGCTCTTAATAAAGATAAACGTCTAATCTGTATCGGCCAGCGGGTTTGCTCGGAGATAGTGTGTGTAATGTAATTGCGAGTTTCGTATAGAGGTAATGGTTGCGTGTGCCGATACAGCGGGTTATCATCGTATTTATTTGTATTTAGAATTGGCTGCGAACAGAAAATCGGCCTTTCTTAATTTATATAACATTTTGGATGAACATTACTGTTAGTACAAGATTTCTGCATTATGAATGCGAGGGAAAATTGGCTAAAATGTAATCTCAAATTAAGCACATGCCCATAATTGGCTGAGCTTATTTACTTACCTTTCGATGTTACAAAACACTTTATATTCTATTTTATTTACACAAAACAACTACCTCATGTTACCTAATGAGACGCGGGCTAAGAAACTGTATGCGGCTGTAGCAGCGCACTAAATTATTCATTTACTTACTCTCTAATGGGAATATTGGATCGCTGCGTCGCTACATAGCGCTTACAAGCGCTGTCTAGCGCTTGATAGGTACAAATCCTACATTAGGCTTTACAAGTTGCACGGAAACCCAATCTACGTATAAGGTAAATTACTCATTCGCTTAAATTACGATACGGTTGTTCCTTAGTAGGTTTACGGGTGCTCGAACATTCAAATAATTGAAATCATTAGTAATTAAAGCTAGGATTAGAACATTTTAGGTTAACGTAAGTTAAAAGTGGAATATTAGTATTCATTCAATCGAATTGCATCATAATACGTTGTGTTCTGGTCTGAAGGGTGTGGTAAGGGAGACATACTTTTCCGAGGCATTCCATCTTAGTCCTCACCGATAGCAACGCATCTGTGGCTAACCTTAGGTGAGACTTTGATCTTACCTACGGTTGATTACAGATGTCCATGGGCGGCAGTAGCCACTTACCATCAGGTGGGTTGCATGTTCGTTTGTTACATCCATATTATAAAAAAATATATAAAGCCGAAACTTTGTGAGGATTTATGTATTGTTGACACTCTTTCACGCAAAAACTACTGGTCTTTTGCTGAAATTTGGGACACAGATAGTTTATGACCTAGGTTTATGACACATGAGATCGGTACTTATTATAATTGTAAATTTGATGGAAGAGGAAGCCACGGGAAAAGCTAGTATGTAATAAAATATAAAGATTTTCCTTTACTTACAAATGTATTATATTTTGCTACCTAATTTCAACGGTTCAAGGTAGGTACATGATCAGTGTCTACATAAGCTATTCATATATTACGCAAAAGGCCATAATTCGCGTCATTGCGTGAGTTGTCGCATTAGTTCTGACGCCGGCTGCAACGGCGGCCCACTTCGTTTCGATTTGACAGGCGTATCAAACGCTGCATCGTTTTCACCTTCCTGCTATAGCCAAGGTATAATAGACCATTTGTGGGAGAAGGTCTTGGCAGAAATAAGGTATATTTGGTTGTGATACGTTAAGTTGTAATAACATGTATAAGTTAAGATGAAAGACTCACTCCTAGCGCCCAATTTTACAGGATAATTTGAAGTGGAGTCTTTAGGAGTTTAGATATTTTGAAGGGAAGAATGTTTTTTGACCGTAATATTTGTTAGAAGATATTACTAGGATTGAAATAGTAGACTTATACTACAAATATTACTTATAAGTCAATATTACTACAACTAAATCATTATAATTATGTAGATTTATGTGAGGCTTAATTAATCTTGTAAACGACTTAGACTGACTTCTATTATATCAATTTGATGATTTAAGTAATCATCAAATTTCGGAAACTCAATTTCAATTTCAAACAGAAGAGCTTTCAGAAGCTGGAAATATTTTGAACACCTGGTATTCATAACTGTTGGATTCATCCAACAGTTTATCCAATCTATAAATGTTTCGAAACTTCGGTAGAAAACACCTAGTTATTTATATATTGTGTTGAATCAAATCAAACACCTACCGTTCTTCCTTACTCTTTTGTCTTCGCTGCCCTGAATAAATATTATTCTTCAATCTACTATGTAAGAAGCAGATATACAAAACCTTTTTAGCACTGCTATCTGTAACACCCAGATAATCTCCGAGACGCATGACGCAAGAAGCCGCTCCAAGTTTATCATACACCCACTTGGCGATACCATCTCACTGGACGCTTTGTCCCGGATACTAAATGAGGTGTACCGGTCAGTTTGATTCGAGACCGCTGATAATTAGATCGATTTACAATTTTAAATTGGAGTACAGATAGAGTTATTGTCTAACAAGGCCCCGTTGTGGTTCGAATTCGATTTTGATTAGGACGGGTTTGTGTGGTTGTAGTTATAACGAAATGGCACTGGTTTTGCTTTTATAAACAACGATTCCATGAATTAAATATTATTGTTTAGAAAATTAGTCTCGTGTCGATAAGTCTCTGATTTTTTAATTGTAGTTGGTTGCCTTTTTATTGTAAAAAATATGTTTGTACTTTTCATCATCGTCATCAATCCATTTCTGTTCAACTGTTAGGCGTTGGATCTTAAATAGCAAACGCTTTAGAAAATATACTAACACGCTGGTTAAGTGTAGATAAGCAGACTTTAACACATTTTAAGACTTTTACAGTAAGTAGGCTTATAGTTTAGTATAATGTAAATCTAGCGTATGAAATCAACGCAAGAGTTCGTTTTCATTAGCTCTATTCCAAACTATAGTTCCTAACTGTAGCAGAGTAAGTTCGTATTAGAATGTAAAAATAAGAAATTGTGACAAATAAATTCTTGAATTATCTTGCACAAACTCTAGTTTATTGATCAAGTATCAGATAGCGAGTTAGATTTGATTGGCGTGCTTTGTGATAATTCTTTACAACACCATAAAGACGTTGTACAATGGGCTAGCTTACTGCGCATTTAGCTATTATGGTATTGCGAGGTGGGGTTAGTTTATATACCACTATAACTTACAATAGCTTTGGAATTAATTAAATACATTGTAATTTAATGTAATGTAATTTCTAAGGTACTTTTAGGTTGCCTTGAAATTCCGAACTTTAAACAAGCACACGGGTAAAGTCCTTTAGATATTGTCTGGTCACTCTGTTAACATCGATAGTCTGTTGAAAGATACTTATAGTACGAATCAAGATGAAACGACTGAGGAAGGTTGGTAATTCGTATTCGTAACCCGAGTTCAAAAATAAGTGGAGTTAAAAATTAAAATAAATAGACATTTGAAGGTAAAGATGTCACCTATTAGAACGGGTTAATATTTTATTTCTGCACTGAATGAATTTCATAATAAGAGGTAATCTAAGTGTTTTTGTAATATTCACAGTCTTTATTTAAACGAGCATAGTTTATGCAGGCACTGTTTTTTAGGCTCTTCTTCGGAGCGCTTTTCTACTTTTTACACATAGAGCGTCTACGATTTTCTAAAATGAACAAAGAAAAACAAAGTATTTCAAATTATTTCGACAATATAAATAAATGCACATGAAGGTTAATAAATAAGAAACATTAAAATATTCCCTTATATCTGTTATACTTTCTAAGAAATTCTCTTGGGACACAGTAACGTCGTGCTCTTAAAATTTATAAGCGCCAATGAAATCTTATATAGAAACCATTTCTATGGGACAATAAAATCGCAAGCGAGTTTCACCGCACGTAAACCATTTGGATCTCGAACGTAAAACACATAGCAAGTAAATAATGACACCTATTACTTGTTGGGAGCAACAATCATGAGCGTTTCCTTTTCGAGCGATCGACATCCGGCCAGTAAACGGATACGTCCGAGCCGGCCAGCCATCGCCTTAGGTGCATTGCGGTGATTTTTATGTTGAAAATTTTTTGATGACCTGTTATTTTTTTTTATATAAAAATATCTTTTCGTAGTCACTTTACTATTATTGTGTTCTTGTATTTAACCCTGGTACTTTTTAACGTGGAAAACCAAGTGAATCTTAAATAGGAATTAGTATCGGATGGTAAAGCATTGCTAATTTAGAAATATTACGTGATTTAATAAGTGTAACATGATTGGAGTTTATACATTACAGAAAAAAATCTCTTACCAGTTTAAAAGCAATTCGCTTCAATTAAAGATACATATGTGTTGAGTCAATTAAGATTTAATTAGAATTGTCGTAGCTAACACTTATTTAAGGGAAAAAATATAAAAAGTTTTATCATTACAATTTTGTATAAAGAGGACGATTTGAGACGCGAGTAGACACAAAGACGGCAAATTGCATTGCATCTTAAGCGAAATTTACGTAATCAAACAATGCCACATATATACAATTATTTTTATTATAAAGTCTAATAGATTCGCACACTATCGATTTTGTCACATTCACTTAGAATGTAACAAAATCGATACAGTTAGTATATTTATCGTAAAGCTTTATAACGTATCGAGTTTAAACCGAGCTATGCGCTGCTTCATCGGATCGAAGATCTCTCTTTAATTATATTGTTATGTCGATCGTTGGAGGTCGTGAGGTTATACCAAATAGATTATCTGTAGACGATATTGTGCTGCCGCTCTGTGAATAGCCCCTTTCATATCACTCGCTATATCAAATTCTTTTTCGGAACCGCCCGCGGTCATTACAGCTGACTACAGTCTGATTGCCTCTTTGTAATTTGTTGCTTGTACAAATTATTTTTTGGATTATATTGTTGTCCGGACCCGTTGTTCTCTTTGTTTAAGTAAGTTGTTTCGTCATTTGTTTGTTTTATGGTGGCATTAGGTTTAACATATTACTAGGATCGTATAGAACACTAAACCTGACAGCATCAAATCTTAATTGTTTATTTTAATCTTTGCAGACGTTTCATAGATTTGTTTTGTGACTTCAGAATTTTTGGATATACCATTACACGGCTACCGGTGGCAATAATTGCTACTCAAGTGAATCCCTTTATATCTTACTTTAAATATACTGTATTTGTATTTTTTTACTATATGGCTCTAAGTGGTTTGATTTAAATATGCTATCTTTATTGTAGGTCAATACAACTTTAAAATAATTTGTAGATATTTTACATACTTTTGTTATAAATTATATTTAAGACCAGATCATTATTTTGTGATACGTGTTACCGTTGCTCTCTAATCATGTACCTACTAGTGTATTCCGTACATGTGATTAGCGGTTAGTTGTAATACTAGCTATTAGGTCGGTTATCAACCGTAATTCGTATAATTTACAGCGACGCGAGCCGAAAGTTTGTAATTATATCACAAGAACGGCATGTCAAAACAATGAACAAAAGATACACGAAAACGCTGTAAGCGCTTTGCATAACCACATCCACTGCGGTCGCTCGCACCTGTCCCGATTACGCACGCCCGGTGACACGCACGTACAATAAGATAATCCACACACACAGACAACAAGCCAATAAATCGTGTATTACGTTAAAACGAAGATCGAGATTCCCCTGCAATGCTTTATACTCGACGAACAAAACACGCCATCCTTCACATATGTATGCAAATATACCGCGTATCGCGATTGCATGTGTGCTCGGAATTGCTTGTACATTCCCTTACATGTGCCGGTAACTCGTGCCGCTGTACGCCTAATTTCGGTTCACAAAAACATCGTTAGCTTCATTGAGTGGGTGACGGTTTCGTCAGCCATTTGTTCTGGTTGAAATCGCCGTGATTATGTTATTATTTCGACTTTCAACTTTTGTTTTGACGACGTAATTATATGTAAGCGCATTCAATTACATTTACCGTAAGTAGGTTCCTACGTATTTGAACTATGCTCTTTTCTTATGTCAAAGTAATTGCATATTATGGATTCTAATCGCTGCCCATCAATTTGAATTGAATGAAGCTACATTTTGCCCCCTAAGGGTTCAATCCGGCGAGATTCTGAGCGGAATTTATGCGTAGTCTTAGAATGACAAGCGCAAGATGTAATGGTATGCAGAACACCTACTCAAAGCCGCGAAGTATGATGGATCGGCCTGTGAGTGCCCGACAGGATACACTTGCCACGTAACAGGCTATTTGTTAATACATAAAATATATTCGCCATAAATTTCAAAATAGAGATCAATGCAACACGACAAAATTGCGCTTTGGTGGTCCGCATGTTAAGTGTATTGATATTGAAAATAATACTTATATACTCCAGGAAGGAGTTTATTGTTTTAATCGTTTCCTACTAGACACATTTTATGCCCGTCATTTAGCTCTGGTCCGCTGATTTCCCGGATAGGGGAAGTGTTTATGTTGTTCAAGATATCCTGTTGTCGCTAAGCGGGGAAAGCAAAAATTCACGTTTATTTACGTGTCTGACCTTATTATATTTAACATAAAATGTTTATCACTATAAGTGGATATTATTCTTGTCTTATTAGCGTCATAATTGATAAATTATTGTTACATACACAAATTAAGCTTCAATATATTCTCTGGAAGAGAATTCGCGTGGTTTTCGTAGTTAACCATGCAATTAAAACGTCATATTCGGATTCAGTCAATTAAATGTAGTGTCGAGAAAATTTTAATAGATGCGTAGCTGGGCGCGGCATGGGTCGCCCCGCCCCAGAATTAACAATTCTGTAGCTAGTTACATGAATAAATTGATAACTGCGATCGAAAATTACTCAACCTCCCTAAAACATGGTTAACGAATGTTAATAGACGTTAATACCTGTTGGCTAATTTGCTAGGAAGTGTTTGAGTGTCCGTCGACAGTCGCGATACAATTAGTCGCCTGGGGGCAGAGACAACGCGACCTCGCGTGCCTCTATTTGACATTTAGCCCGCGACCTTTCGTTTATTTTGGGGTCCGCTCGACTCCTACAACGCATTATTATTCAACGCATTATCTAAAGTTCGAGTTCGAACGGCCCACGGCGCGCCCACACAGACCAGACAAACTAGATCTCGTATTATTTATTCCCGGCTTTATTGTTGCGAGTTTTTTGTGTCGTGTATCGAGTTCTCGGAGTAATCGGTTTGTTTATTGCTCGAGATTTTGTCGGTTACCCCCGCTGGAATGTTTAATGTTCAATGGCTATTTTGTGCTCGTATTAGTGTTTTGTTCGATTAATGATATGTTGCTCTGACATACATGATATTGTTCGCATTTGGCGGGGTTTAATGTTTTTTACTTTATAGTAAGAAGTATTTCATTCTCAGATCGGTCTTAGGTATTTGGAGTTGTTATTGCATATCTATGGGCTTGATTGATTAAGTATTGGCAATCAGGTGGTTGGTACGGCGATTAGTACTTTTTTCTATGTTATATTATTTCTATAATAAAAGCACAGTAAGTGTGCATTGAAAGGGAATAAAATATGTTTTAGTTTAAAATACATAGTTTTGGTACTTAACACGCGTCTTTAACTAAAAAACTACCATGCACAATATTTAAATTACCCACGAAATAATGTCATTCAGTAACAATAGACAAATAAGATATGATCAGGAATCACATAATTTAATAGATAAATGACTAAATTATCATAAGTCTTAAACACATAGTCGTTTACCTTACAGATAAAATATTGTCTATCAATAGAAACCGTTGGGCCACCGCTGAGGTCAGGATATGATTATAATTATTTACTTAATGGCACCTTACTCGCCTGATTTCACGACGTTTTCATAACTTAACGTAATAACTTTATAGTAAATCCGTATATAATTGGTTTAAATTAAGTTGAAATTTTCGTAGCGAGCCTCATTTTGCACGCTTGGACCTTTCAAAAATAATTATCTCGTGATGGAACCATTAAACATAAGAATGTGACATTTAGGCCTCAGATCATGCGCGCTAATGAATGCGCTATGTCCTTTGCTATTTGCGACTAGAGTTTCAACTAGTCACAGAAAAATATTAAGGGTAAATTTAAAATGCAGATTTTTAAGGTCGTAAAAAGTAACAATTTAAAATTTGGATTACTCAATAGAGTATTCAAATTAATAAATAATAATGGAACAAATGAATCCATTCAACCATCCATCAGCCCTTAAAAGTCCACTGCTAGACATAGACCTCCCCTAATCTGCGCCACTCCGACCGGTCCAAACAAATGAATGGAATGCAATAAATATTAAAGCGTCAAATATTCAAACAAAAATTAATTACTTTTCTAAGGAGCCAGCAGCTAAAGTTTGCCGGGATGTTATAAAATAGAAATAATTTTAGTATGCTCACTAGGTATATTATGATAAATATGAGTATAATCTCCAAAAAGCGTAAAATATTCACAGGTGATCAACATATTCAAAATGAATCACAAATAAATCAGAAATGACCATAAATTTAACCGTAGTCCATTTAATCAAGTTTAATCCGGATTTATTAAAATCAAACCCACTTAAAGTGACACGTGCCAAATACTCAAAAAAACCAAAATCATTAACATCAACATTCTGAAAAATCTTCATAAATATTATAGATGTTTTGCAATTTCATTATAATATGAACAATCTTTTTTTTATTATTGTATTAATTGTTTAGTAGTATTTTCATACAAATTAAGTGGATAGCTTTAGTTTCGCGGTGAAACTACAAGTGATGCTCTCGCAATTAATTTTCCTCGGAAGCAATTGCGCTAAATTACAAGACGTTCCCGCCGGAGGAAAGAAAGCCAATCCATTAGCTTCGGCCTTACGGGGGTCATTAGGCGGTGAGTCAGATGATCCAACTGGTGTTTAGGTCGAGAGAGGTTTATAATTACTATTAATTATTATGCAAGAAATATTTTAAATTGTAAGGTGTAAGCAATCGCAACTGTTGTGTTTCCACGAATGCTGCTAAAATGATAAGATGTTCTTTTTATAAAAAAAATAAGTGGCAATCGTGCATGCAGTTCACTTGATGATAAGTGGTCACTGCTGCCCATCTGTAACTAACTTCATATAAACATAAACGCTTTCTACACTCATAGCCCCACAGTAGGATTTTCTCCTGTGTCGTGGGTGCCATGGACACACAAAGACGAATACACAACCACCTAGACCCAGAACAGAAACCTAAACTCATCATTCAGATGTCTGTCTGGCCGAGGATCGAACCCGGGACCCACTGCGTGTCAGACCGGTATGGTGACCGCTCAGCCACGCGGGTCGTCATATAGGACAGGGGTTCTATCTGAAGACAATCACATATGCGTTACTACTCCCGAGGACTAAAATGCCTTGCCTTATATTAAAGTGAGCCAGATACCACACCCTGTCATCGAAACGAAAGAACTGCTTTACTCTAAAAATATGCAGGTGTGTCGGTGGTAACTCCCTAGTCGAACCATACTCGTTCTACTACCTTGCATTCATGTTATTACAACGGCTTTGTTTGAAGTGAGGATAGGTTAGCGTCCTTGCGTCCTTCATATCTCACTTCCTTGGATATATTTTACAAGCAAGTCTAAAATTCCAAATACATTGAAGTTGATCATAGATGCGTTACTAGCTTTGCGAAACAACACGATGAATCTCATTTGTATTAGAAAGTAGTGGCGCTATACCATTGGTATGAATCGGGACTCGGATGATTTTATACTTCTGTAATGATATCCTTTTTTAACAATTTATCCAATACAGTCCCAGACAGAAAGGTCTGCCGCGTTGACCGAGTGCGAATTGCATGTATGAAATTTATTTTGAGATTTTTTTACTTAGCGGCGAGTAGGTTTCTGCATGATGTTTTTCTTCGCTGTTATAGCAAGTTATCATTAAATTCTAGTATGTATATAACTTTACACATTTGTAATAGACCAAAAATAGAACTGGAAATCAATCTGAGATCGATTACAGCTTAACTGGTTATCCCTGAAGAGAAACTGGAGTGCACCGTATTGTTACACTACTAACTAGAAGATGGCAGCAATCTGTTGTACAAAGGTGGAAAAGGCGTGGCAGTAGTGCCTCCACAATCGAATTAACCTTTAAAGCTGTGACGGTATTGTTGTAGTTGAACCCTGAACCATGTCTTTGAATGTAGCCATTAAAATTACAAGTATTTACTTGTATACTGTCTTATTACAAGCCACTAAGAAACTAAGTGTATTTTTAGAAGAATTTAGTATTAAATCTCGTATTTAAGTCAATAATAAGCAGGTTCCATGTTTGTAGCTAAGATGTCGTCAGACTAAGCATTTCACAACTTCAAAGAAATGAATGATTGTCAATAACCACATAATTTAACACCTGGTCAGTGTGGCAATAATTATATTTATTAGTAGGTACAGAGTATCTACTTACTGCTTTGGTGGGAGGAGCTCTTGTTCGATAGTTTAAAAAATAGTTATTATCACATTTTCGATAAGTTTTTATAACGGATACAAAATGACGAACGAAAAAGACTCAAAACTTAATAATTTTAAAAGATAAGGCCAAGTGACTTTAAACGTTTACCTACCTACCAGGATTTCAAATATACGCAGGCACAGACCACAAGTTCTCCGAATTTCAATACTAGATACATCGAACAGTATTTATTGACGTAGCAACGGCCTCATCTCCGCCGGCGGCCGCGCACGCGCCGATCCCAGATTAACTTCAATGAACATGTCGACATTACAATTATAACGGTGTATGAACTTAACAAGCCAACGACTTTGGTTGGGGAAAAGGGAGATGGTGTAATGGACCTCAAGGTATTTTATTTATCTATTAATATTTCGGATGTATAGATTTTAGCTGTGGCGTGAACTTTAGGCTATGCGATTGTTAACCTTTGGGAGAAAATTAATTTCAATTACAACTGTGTTAACTCCTGTGTTATGGTTAAAAAATGTGGTAAAGGATAGTTAAGACAGACGCTCTAACTTAGTCCTAAGGCTTAGCAATGAATGTGTGGCTGATCTCAGATAGTATTTTAATCTCGCCTGGGGTTGATTATTATAGATTGAGCGGCATTTGCAACTCATCATTTGGATTGCTTCCTTGTTTGGCACTTCTATGATAAAAAATAAATTATGCAAGTGTTGTGGTATAAATAAAACAAAACAGCCGAACTTAGAACATCCTCCTTTTTCAAACTTTGTTCAAAAAAGACAGGATGTCGAGAATAAGGTTTGTTTTATGTTTAATCGTAAGTATTTACAAACCAGGCCTGTTGTTGAAGTAATACCGCACGAATATATTGATGTAATAAAATAAAATCAAACAAATCTGTGTGGATCATTGGAAAACTGTCGCAAGTTAGCCTTTCACTGCCTGCCACAGCAATAGACTATAACTCAGCGTGCCATCGTAACAAATCTAAACCATGAAACCGCTCGTGGTCAAATGACAGTCATTCGGCATCTTGCAACCCGAGCCACTTTATACAACAGGCGTCGGCAACCTGTCATGCATGTGGCCCGCGGACATTCCTAGAATACGTAAATTCCCGTTCGTGTTCCTCAATAAATATATCGATTTAAATACCGACACCTATTGATGATTATTTTTTCCCGTTGAAACATTAAAAAATATATTTCTTTCACGACCTGTTTTTCGGTTTAGTATTTGTTAAATACAGCCCGCCATTACCTCATGCAGCTACTTTATGGTACCATGTTGCCTAAAAGGTTGCCGACCACTGCTACACAGCATTACACTTACATAAATTATTTAGATCGTTCTGCTAGAGCAGTATCATTTCGCGTTGTGGGTGGCACAGCTTAGATCGGAATGACTGACTGTAAACGTTTAATTTAGGCGACACAACATGAAGTATCGGTCACCCATGTTCAAGATTGAAGAAGTGCTTTGTATGTAGATTGATTGTACAGATAATCCGCTTTTATCACCAAAATTGATGCGTTTCAAGATCTATGACGGTTATTAAAATCTGCAATGCAACTTTAATACGCATACGACTTTTTTGTTATGAAAACTTATATTACATTATATAAAATTAGTATCTTCCTAAATAGAGATTCTTTATTTCAGTTTTAGGGCCAGGCAAAGTATGTAAGATTCTATTAACTCTAGGGTCGGTGTGCCTTATTCTATTAACATTGAATGATTACTCATTAAAATGATTGGATTGTTTATATACAAAGATGAGTGATTGTACACCTTTACTAATTGAATACGTATATCATTTTAATATAAATTTACCAACGTAATTTACATCATAATGGAGACTGCTAGGCAATAAAAAAAATGGAATTAAGTTGTAAAATTAATTTATAAGAATTCCAAAAATATTTTTGTCTGGAACTGCATTCCTTTACAAACGCCACGCATGTACGTTAACCGAATATATTCATCACATTACTCAGAAGCAACATTATAATGTAAAGTGCAAGAATTTCTTTGAACCTTCTTTTGGAAGTTTATTCATGCGTGTATTTCTTAAGAAACACGTATTAACGGTAATAGGAGATATTTTAGGATTATTTATTGTTGTTTGAACAGTGCGGGATTATAACCACCCACGTCGGTACTAAGGGCGACTGTCGGCGTTTTATGTACTTAACAAAAGTGCAGTCCAACTGAAGGTAAGCGGTCATTTCCGCCCTTGGCTATCTGTGACCGACTTAAATAAGAAAAAAACAATATTAATAATGCAAATGGCATTGTTATTATTTCATACTCCGAAATAACATTGCCATGGTTGTTAGTAATTAAAATGTTAGTAACTTTTGTGTTTTTGTGATTGAAATATGGATCCCTTTTTGGGTAACGGTTTCTACATTTTTCCGTGTCCTTGAAAAATAAAATCAATACATTTATTAAATGCAGATTTTTTACAAAATTATTTTTGGACGTCAAGAACCTAATGTCACTTTGCAAGGGGTTTCATTTTAGAGAACATCCTAACACACATGTTTTCCATAAAATCTTACAAATATGCCTAAGTAATAATTAACTGTCGCAATAACTAACACCGTAGTCAGTTTTTATGTGTCCATAACCTGAAACTCGTCTGAGTTTATTATATCAATTGCATCGGACATTACTATTGACGGACACTCTGGAATAATTAAGGTTGGTTACACCATGCACGTGGACAATGTTACAAAATAGACTCCTAATATTGCTAACATGTGTATGTATATAATCATATATATTTTTAACGTACAATCCTCTGTGGTTCAGCTGTAAACTCACCACTTTACTCAATCCTATTTCTGCCTTAAACAGCAGTGTTGAGCGATGCTGTGTTTTGGTTTGAAGGGTCTGTTAGGGAAACTACTTATTCTTATATATAATTCATACTTATTCGCATTTTAAAGTAGTCCTTATTGGTAAGCTATCAGGTATCAGCGGTCGACATAAGTGCCCTTAGTACCAGTTTATAACGTTTCTTCGAAATGGTAATTGTTTACGTTTTCGGCTTTACTTTGCAATGTACAAAGCCCGTTGTTTGTTGATTATTGTTTTGAGGAATCTTATTACACTCGTACTAAGGGCACTTGAAAGGGCAGGTTCTTTAAATTTATCTGGACACCTAAAAAATATTGTTAAAACTTGTTTATCATTCTTGCGAAAGAATACCTAATTAAATTATCCGTATATATACGAAATTACCCAATAGTTTAACGAAAGATTATCATATCAACGTCTAGACGTCACGGGTGATAGACAGAATCTGAAATAATTAAGCTACGTAGAGCATGCGGTCCAGACGCGTGCATGTGCTGAATCCAAATGAAGAGGTTTTCTTGTTGATGCAAATTCGTTGGCCGCTACGCTGATCTATAAGACGGGAACTTCACTATCTAATCACATTTACGGACCAATTTGTGATTTTCCTTAGAAAACAGGTGGAAAAGACTGTGTACTTCACTTGATCGTAAGCCATTGCCGATTTTGGACTTTTGTAATGAATCGGAGAGAAGATAGTATCTCTGGGACGAGTAAATAATATTGATCTCCCGTTTATTTGGAGTTGTTTACAAAAGAAAGGCAGTTGTTAACTAAATTATTGACATATTTGCTTCATCGTTTGCTACTCCCATTTTAATTTTGTAAAAAATACTATTTCACTAAATGTGTGTACGAATGTTAATTGCAATTGGATTTCATGTTTGCTGACCGCCCGGTAGCTAGAGAATTTCCATAAGAAGATATGTAAAGCGATTAACAAAAAGAATATTGTATTCTACTCTTTAACATTTAAATTATTCTTAAAAGCATGTTGGGCGTGTGATAATAGTTCCTATTTAATTAAAATATAAGTAGCCGTGTTCGTTAATTAAGTAATCAGCGACTAAGCTCGATCGGTGGCTTGATACAATGCATATATCACGTTATCTTAAACAACTTCGAGTTCCGGTGGTACGGCTTTGAATAATGAGCCAACTCGAGATATACTCGTTACTGTGTCGACAGATGTCACTACGGTGACTCGGACAAATGATAGTGGACCAAAAGTTTCTTGTATGCGGATTATGGACTTGAACATGTTTGCACTGTTGCACGCAATTACACTGTCTATTCGTAGGGGTGAAAAGGACATAATTCCTTGAATCTACGACGATGATATGCGATTTATTGCGAAACGCAGAATTTTATTTCAATAGCTCGGTATGATTTATTCAAATTGAGTTATTGTGGTCGTTTGTACAACAGCCGATTCTAACGTAAGGGCGCGGCCGAGATGCGATCGTGAAATAAAGTTCATTGTATGCAATTACCTGCATTACATAAAGTGAAATAAAATGAAATGTATTTTTTTTTGTTACTGACAATATACTTATAATATTTTAATACTACCAGATTGCAACACGACTTCAAAAGAACCTGAGGAGATCTAGTAAAAAAATGCTGTTTTTAATTTTTTTATTATTATTTTTATTTTTTACATCATATTGCTTGCACTTACATGAACTTAATATACTTTTTAATAAATATTTTATTTAATGTGTGATAAAAAGTACTTGAATATTATTGCCCTTTAAGTCATCGTTGATGTCTTTTAAGGGACAGAACCTTAGTATGTTTGTGAACCCATGTATGTTTGTGACTTTGTGTGTTAAAGTGTAGGTGCTTCTTTCGCCCGTTGATTATTTTTTATTTATATACGTGTCCAACTAAATAACTGGATAATATAGAGTAGCAACTGACAGTAAGTTAATCGATTGCCCTTAAACATGAACTCTGCCACACGTTAAGGGGAGTTTTATTACCAAACATTTAACCATCTAAGGGGTAATTATTTATTTATGGTAGCACCTACTCTTACAGGAATCAGTTTATTCCAACCATGTTCAAATTACCTATAAAATAGATTAACCATTCAGAAAATGTCTGTGCATAAGAAATTAACGGGTAAACTAATTTCCTTGATTTTATGAGTGTAACCCGTAATATTTTAATACATTCTCCATTAAATTATAAATTTTGATTACTTTAATAAATTTAGAATTTATACCATGTTATAAGTGACTAAAATAATATTGATATTATTTTAAAAGAAGAATTATTGCAACATATGTCAATTTACTAAACAGTCAAATAAAATTATTTATAAAGTAGTAATAAAGTTATACGCAAAACCCTTATTTTTAATCACAGTAGTATGTTCATAAATTATTATAAAATAGTTTTATTTTTGCATCGTTTAAAAATTAAAACGGTATTTTCTTATAGTTGTCTTTTTAATATCCAAGCAAAAGAAGTCATCCAGTGACATGTGACTTGCAAAAACATTAACAGGTCCCGTTATATTGTAGTGAATCTACATTTTACCGTTGACACTAATAATTTATTAGGCCGCGAGAGTGATGGATGATCTTATCATCCAGATGGTTATCACGGAGGAGATCCGAGATAATTGTTCTCTTCTTGAAATTTTGTAAACGTTAAACAAGAAAGTTTAACAGTGGTATGTTGTAAATTGTTATGTTTTCAAGGAAGCTCCGGTCACTTTCAGGATGCCTCAACCTGTCTGTCAATTAAGTTGTGCGTTGTTACGGGAATTAAATGTGCATGTGACAATAAAATTTTATTGTTCAACTTTCTTCCAGTTTAGTGTCAAAATTTAAGTCTATAAAAAGTTCTTGTAGATGTCGTAGTTTAATCTAGGTGAAGCATATTGCATATACAACAGTATAAATAATTAAATTATGATGATAATAATGTACATATTTTTATTAATGGCAGTAAATCATACGTCTTAGTTAATATGATTTTAGGCTAATATTATCGCGGAATTGATACATTTTAATATGTTACGGGTACTCACGATATGCGGTTTTGAATTTCTTTTTGCTGATATTTCGACCCAGTTACATACATCGTGGTCACAGCGAAACGTCTTAGTTTAATCAAAGTTTAAAATTAGAAATATTTTTTATGTCCTATGTGTAAGATATATTATTTATCCAAATTCAAAGTTTAATATACTTTCAGGTATATGTAAAGATTATGTTTTATAAGTCTTTTTAATAGTTTACATTAAATCCAGCTGCAATTTTCCACTGTCGAAAGCACTAAGGTAAGTCGGTACGTGTACCCTCAACTTACACTCCCAACAATATTAACAGTTACAGAGAAATTTATTAGAGAAAGTTAGTTTCAACCCGGTAGTTATAGACCTCACAGCTGCTTGTAAACTGCTCCGCGATATAAAGCGTATCATGAGGAAATGCTGGACAAAGACAATCATTACAGGATCGCCGATACAATGTTATTTCATCGGTGGTTATAGGAAAATATTTCATATTACAAAACAATAAGAGTTGAGTAGATTGAATGTTGGCATAGCAGTACTTTCGACAGACGTCAAGTTGACATTCCTAGCCGATTGAAAGGTCGCAAACTGGTTCGGTTACCGTCTTGTTCTACCGAGAACGACTAAGCGATTTCCTAGCTGACGACAAATAAAATATTATAATTAGTCCTTTCTTTTAAATAAAGTAACTCTATTACATTTTACATATACTTACAACAATCACGTAGCTATTTTTTAAAATGTGTTTTGTTCTTCTACGATTTACTTAAATCAGATTGATATCGTTAAAATTATGGTAAATTAATTATTGAATTAGGCATTATTATCATCACAATGATCATTGCATTGCAGTGCATTGCATTCCCTCAAAAGGTATTTTTCTCGTCTTTTTGTCAATAACAAAATAGGTACAAACAAATAGCGAATCTTATATTTTTATAATATCTATTATTTCGAAAACATCGTCATCTGATTTAAAACAAAACTTTTGTTATATTAATGTATGGCATACTTAAACCGACATTATTTCGAAAAATAATTGCCGGCTATAAATTAAAATAACGTTCATATATAATTTCTGCATACCGACAAAACGCATTTATACCACAGCCCTCTTCACTCAATAACTAAGGTTTCTTTCGTAATTTTTTCCCACCGAACTCGTTACCCGCACTAAAACAAGTCCAACGTCATTACGCTAGATGGCGCGGTGGTCAGATTGCGACCATCTGCCATCTGATTGCCGCTATTACGCTAGCACGCGTCCCGTTTCCGCTCAACCTGCAATTTCCCGCGATTGGTAGAAGCGTGAAATGGTCCAACCTTAATGCATAGCTTCTATTAATGTTGTATGGTAAGCTTTATTGATTTCCTTGCGTTGAATATGCTTAGGGCCTCTGATTTTAAGTTTATAAATTAAGAAGTATTATTTTGAACTATATAGGTTGACACCCTTTTTTGTCAAATTATATTTTTCCATTTACTAAAATCTAACATTATTGTATGGGACGTGGTTATCTACGCTGTAAGTGTCTTTTACAGATATTAGATCAGAAATATAATATTATTTAAAATAAAGAATTCCAAAATTTATTTTATTTTATGAATCTGGATGAATTACAAATATTTAAAGGAAATAGAAATTTTGAAGGTGGTAGAACTCCTTGTGGTTTGACTCCGGAGGCACCACCGCCACACCTATTTCTAATAACAGCAGTGTTATGCGCTGTTGTGTTGTGGTCTGAAGGGTGTGGTAATGGAGGCCTACCTTTCTCAGGTCCTCAGTGTGGCTAACTTTCAACGCATCTGTGGCTAACTTTAGGTGAGACTTTGATTTTACCTGGGGTTGATTACAGATATTCATAGGCGGCAGTAGCCACTTACCATCAGGTGGGCTGCATGCTCGTTTGCTACTTTTATACTATAAAAAAAGATCAGAAGATATATCATCCACGATTTTTATCACCAAAAACTTGTTAATTGTAATCATTTGGGCTACCAATTAATATATGTTTTATCGCTAGCCGTCAACCTCGAATTTTTCAAAATGGCGATCTTTTTGTTCTGTCTGCTAAGAATATCTGTTAAGTAATCTCGTAAAACTTAAACCGCATATAGTTATTGCGATGTCTAAGGTACAAATTGGGACATGGATAATATAGTCAAAGGGTCCACAGAAATGAATTATCAATACGACAATTATTCTATTTGTCTGTTTCATACTTTGGTATTCAAGGTAAATGCAAACCATTTATTTAACCGATAAGCTGATTTTAACACAACATTGTCAATATCAAAGGAATATGAAAAGGGGCAAAACATATTTTTTTACAATAAAGAAGTAGCAAACGATCATAGACTGCAGTCTACCTGTATCGTGATCATGATCGTGGTAAGTGGCCAATACAGCACATGGATAACTCTAATCAATCCCAAATAAGATTGCAGTCCTACCTTTTAATCACAAAAGATTTACTAGTCCATGACTATGTTGGAATGCCTCGTAGAATCTCTTTCCTTTACTATACAAAAAAAAGTAAATTTTCAAATATTTTGGTTTCGGAATCATTTGCGTACAATTCATAATATAATCTAAGTTTCATGCAGATCTTCTAAATTTAATCACGTAGAAATTGATAACATGGGCGTAAAAGGAATTTACTTTGGATTGCATATCGAAGGACTACCTACGTGATCGGCAGAGGACTGATCCGATTCGCTTACAAGATTATAGGCGTACTATCAACCATAATATACTATGGACCGGCGATCGAATTCCACAGAAATCGTTTTAATATAGTATAGGTACTGTACGTGTCTCCGCGGTAATCAAAGTTTGCGACAAACGCAATCTTTCACCGCTTGATGGGTTTACGTTTGTGTGAATCACGATTTGTGAACAGATTTACAACTTTTTGTTATTTTAGTATTTGAGAACAATTGGTCAATTTATAGTTTATACTAAATGCCGACGAAAGTTTTAGGGAGAATCGATAAATTATCCAAATAAAAGAATACAAAAATAATATCGTGATACATGAAAAAAAAGCAAATAAAAAGTAATAAAAATAGTAACGACAATCTTGTTAAGAAATAATGTGATATGAGTAAAGAAGGATAAATGTGACAACAATTGATATATTTAACTACTCATGTGTGAGTAATAGCAGAACACGATAATAGAGTTGTATCAAACTGACGAGCTTTACTTAGTGTCCATACTCTTATTGCATATAGTGTTGTTTTTCAACCGATTTAAGTATGATCGCAAAAAATCCGGGTTCCATTTCCATATTTTATTTTATTCATTTTACATATTTTGCTCCGAAGAGATAATTATAAGCGTATAAATTACTCTTTCCCTATCGTTGAATTTGTGTTGAAAATACTTTGTTATCTTAGGTATCGAAATATTGCATACAACAAGAAATACTACCAGTCCATATAGAAATCGTTTTAGACAGTTTTCAATTAACAAACATTGCAAGCCAGTTGTTGAATTTGAACGTACTATCCCAGACTCCGTTACATCGCATGCTCTATCGAGCCAGTCGTTACAAACGAGGCCCGGTGCGATAACATCAGCCCGCTCCCGGGTCCTATCTGCCCATCTCGACATCTCAATTTAAATACCCGCTGTACCCGATCGGACTAAATTAAACGCTTGCCTGTTAAATTAGATGCCTCCTGTTTAGGCAATAAATTGGCAGGTCTCGCTCGGTGTGTAAGGTGGGTTTAATTTAGTTATGTTGTAATGGAAATTGGAGACCATGATATGATGATAAATTTTTATTATAGTTTTGTCGTAATGAGGCAAAATCCGAGGCGTTCCAACTCAGACGTCAGGAGTAGTATCTTTGGCTAAGTTCAGATGTAATCCGGTGGTTGACTGTATATTATAGGGGGTTATAGTGAATAGGATTACATATACATAAAAGTATTCTTTAGTTAAGTTTTAATGCCGCCTAAGGACGTTTGAGATCAACTCTTTACATAGCAAATAGGTAGGTAGGTCTTTTCCGAAATCGATCAGATATACGTTGTTTCCTTCATAGTCGTATTGTATTTTTATTTTTATTTTAGAAACTGTGTGATTACTTAAACATATGACTTTGACAATGGTTATGTTATTTTATTTATAAATAATGACAGCTTTATAGTAGTAAAATCTTACTAATGTGTGTAATGTAGCAATTTGTATACAATGCGTCAAAACATCTTAATTCCATCCACAAATACGGTTATAAAGCTTACGAACCGTATAATTAATTTTCGCAAATAAAGTACACTTAGCCCTTGCCTAGCCTTCACCTATTCCAGCCTTCGCTTAGCTCGTATATCTACAGGAGCAGGCACGGACTGGAACTTGCTACCATCAGGACTTTTTCATTTAGCTTTTAATAGAATTGGTTTGAATAATTTACTTTTTACCTATTTTATGCGTTATTGAATGTCAAGTTGTGTAGAATTTTTGGTTCGATCCTGGACCGAGTAAAATACATTTAAAAACTAAATTAAACGTATGTATTATAAGTTTCCGTAAGTCTATTTAACAATAGTGACAAACAAATTATCAGTTTAAATATTTAGGACGTTATTTGCCTGGCCTTCAGCCCGCAGAAGCTCAATTTAATAATAATAATAATAAAATCATTTATTGCCTTAGACGCAAAAAAAATACAACACGTGAGTAAAAATGCAAAGGGGCAATAGGAAGCAACTCAGCTTTAGCTAACGCGGGATAGAGGTCCCGCGCAGCGCTGTTTTTCAGCCGTTCCCTACTCCCAAAGGTCTTGTTCGGGAGTTAGCAGTAAGCGGTTCCCCATTAACCAACAGATTAATAATAATAAACAATTTTGTCAATTTTTTAGGAGAAAAAAAAACTATAAGATTAAAATTAAGATTACCAAAAAAAAGAAAAAAAGATACAATAATAAAATTAACATTTAAATTTAGGTCTATCTTCATTTTATTTCCATCATTCATCTAGAATAGATAGAAGGTAGTATTATTACGGCATACGTTGTAGTATCACCGAAAGGTAGAAACCGTAGCTTAGTCGAGAAGGTACTATTGCCACACTTATTTCTAGCGTAAAATAGATGCAGTTCTTGAATTTCGGTGGAAGGATGTCGATGCAACTTATATATAAAGCGACTATCTTAATCTTTACGAGTAGCATATTGATGGATAGAATCCCTAAAGAAGCAGCAGACAAACATTACTATCGGGTTGCTTGCATACTCGTTTGCTATTTCCAACTATTAAAAAATATGCAACATCCACAAGCGAGGGCTCACAAAAAGCCCCTCTCACAAAAGTATCAAGTAAGTATGAAACAGGAAGTATTAACCACTTCACCCACTAGTTACTGACCTGTTAGTTAAGGGTAAGTCCGAGCCTGTATAAGAAATAAAATGATTCGCCCACCGCGTTAGCCTTAGTTCCGCGATCGGCGCTCGTAAAATGAAACAAGGAACGGCCGTTTATAAATTACAAATCTAATACGTTCCGAAACGTTGCAACTTAAGATAGTTATTGGACGGTTGGTCAGTGGGGTTGCTAGTCTTACCACGTCTTTGTAATAAATTAATCCCGTTAGTATTCCCAGCTATTTTTTTTATTATATTGAAGTAGCAATCGAACATCCAGGCCATCTGATGGTAAGTTGCTCCTGCCGCCCATGGAGATATATAATCAACGTCAGATAAGATCAGAGTCTTATTTGAGGTTGGAGATGTATGTCTCCCTTACAACACGCTACAGACCAAAATACAACAGTGCCTAATACCGCTCTTATTAGGCAGAAATAAATGTGGCAGTGGTGCTTTCGGAGTCGAACCCCAAGAGGTTCTACCACCTTCCAAATGGGGTAAATAAATAAATGGGGTAATGGGGAAGTTTATGAAACTTGTAAGTCATCTTTATTGACATTAACGTCAAAAAGAAAGTCGTTCGTTGCCAATATTAACATATATAGACATTATAATATGTAGCTTATCTAAAATCAGTTCTTTGATATCACGGAGATTGAGCATTGATTGATTATTTGAAATAAGGATATTTGTTTCAATTAAATCATGTAAGATAATTAATAATGATAGATAGCATATATACTTCTTTTGTATACGTACCGTAAAATAAAATTTTAGAATAGATTTCATAAATGCATAATTAGAATGATGAGGATCAAACGTAAATATAACAACTTTATTCTTATAGAAATATATTATATTTTCTTTCAGAACGAATCTTAATGCTTCATTTTGTTTATATTTGGGAAACAAACGATTACATAGTACACAGTCAAACAATACAGTAAAATAATACTAACATCAGTGAAGTTTCCACTAGTTGCTTATTTTCGTTTCATTGCTTCTTGGGCTACAATAAAGTTTTAAATTATTTCGTGCAATCCCAATCTGAACACAGAAAAGGTCAAAAGACAGATTTTCAGAAATAGCATAATAATAAATACTTATTGACTTTTTACTTGTGAAGTATCCGAATAATTTATTAGGACTAACGTGGTGGCCCTACTGATCCATTGGTGCACGTTACCGGTGGTCCTTCCCTATTAGCCGCACCGCTTATCCATCTGACATCGGACGGACACGTGAAGCTAGGATTGCATGTTACTCAACAAATGTCTTTAGGGAACTAAAGATTTACTTTCGCATTTCAACGTTTACTTTTAAAACCGTAACTGTAAGGAGTTGAACCTTTTGTAACTGCACGAAGAAGTAAGTTTTATATGGACTCTTAGTACGAGTTTATTGCGCTCGCTTAAAACAATCATTGTTTACGTTGTCGTCTATCATTGCAAAGTACACTGCAAATTTCTGAAAACGTAAACAATGATTTTTTAGTAAACATATTAAACGCCTACGAAGGAATCTGGGTGCAACTTGTGTTTGTAAACTACCTATATAGTTTTCACGATTGATTTTATATTAGCTTTTATTTCTTTATTGTGCCAGATTTGCTCATAAAGAATAATATAATACACCAGATTCAACCAAGAGACAAAAAAAAATTTAACATGACACGACATGAACATACAGATAGCCGACGAAAGTATAGGTAATACCTGTAGTACTCATTGATATTCTACTAATTAAATTCGGTATATTGCAATTGTGTTCTCACGTTACTTATAAAACAGGTCATCTACCGGCCTGATTGATCGCGGTAGCAGATACAGTGGATTATAATACTAGCATAGAATTACGTAGCTTAAGGTCGGCCTGTACGTTACCGGTGGCGAAGACAAGACGGATTGCGTTAGTTATCAAAAACAATCGATAGCTGAGAGCGATTGTAGTTGACTTGTCGGCTATTTGCATACCTGTTATTACCAAACGCAGGTGTTTGAGCTTGCAATTAGGGATGGCAAATTACGAAAAATATGGATCGCTGCGCTTTAGGCTGAAGGCCGGGTGATGCAATACGTCAATACAGCGTGACTGAGGACTTGTTGATAATATTACAACATCGCATGAGGGCAGATTTCCCAGAGGGTGATTATTCACAGATATTTAATATTTTTTCCTTTGATATATGTCATATTTTATAAAACATTACAATACAACAAACAATGTCAAAATCCAATTTAGTGGGAGAAAAACAATAAACTATAAGCAATAAAAACTGCGTGCTAAAAGATGCATCATGATACAATCGACACTTTATAATGTTTTGACAATTTCTTTCGAGTGAAAGTATAATTAGTGATCTAATATACTGTAAAATTGTAAGAGAAAAATATTTTGGAACTCAAAGTGACTGCTTTGGATTGACTTTAAATTAAGAATATGTTACTTACATTTTAGAATGGACGTCTTTTGATATATTTTCGATATCGTTTTAGTTTTAATTATATTAATGTATCGTTCATATTCTGCCACCCCTATTAGCGCTACTCTGATCCGCTTTGCTCTGATTTCACAACACGATGGTACTAATGTCATCGCGCAAGTGTCAAGCGACCGGTTGAATAATCCACGGAGAAAGCTCGGTTTACAGAGTAAGATATTGCAAGTCGACAATTCGCAATTAACAAACAGAATAAGTGGTCAGCCACTGTTCGGGTATCGAAGATAGCGGCGGTTCCGACAAGGCTAAGGAGGGCAAATCTTATAGGCACTAAACCACTGTTAGGTCTCCGATAGTTATACGCTCTGAGACACCGTTAGCCTTTGATAGACAAAAGGTAAAGCTTTAATAATCTTATTTTGTGATTGTAACAATATTATTTGCGATAAAAGTATTTAGTGATTTTACTTCGGTTACTTTGCTAAAAAAAAATCCGCTAGTAGTAGTATGGTGTATAGTAATCAGTATGGTGACTGGATTGACCTATGGAATGTAACGTAGACTTTGTTATATCTACTGTAATTTCCTGTACTACTGTAATGTACTGTAATTTGAGCAGTGATAGTCGAATGGTTAAAATTCAGACCCATGATCTAGGGTCTGAGGTTCGAATCCAAGGCACCACTGATTTTTCGAAAATTATGTGCGTATTAGAAGTTAATTATCACTGCTTTACGGCGAATGAAAACAGCGTGAGGTAACCAACACACCTGAGAGTTCTTTTAAAAAAAGTTCTCATAGGTGTGTGGAGTCTATCAATTCGCACTGAAGGTGGTAAAACTCTTTGTGGTTCGACTCCGGAAGCACTACCGCCACATCTATTTCTACCTAATAACAGCAGTGTTATGCGCTGTTGTGTTCTGCTCTGAAGGGTGTGGTAAGGGAGACATACTTTTCCGAGGCATTCCATCTCAGTCCTCAGGGGTAGCAACGCATCTGTGGCTAACCTTAGGTGAGACTTTGATATTGCCTAGGGTTGATTACGGGTGTTCATGGGTGGCAGTGGCAACTTACCATCAGGTGGGCTGCATGCTCGTTTGCTACTTCCATACTATAAAAAAAAACTTGGCCAGCGCGGTGGGCTGAAACCTGAAACTCAATCTGAGAGAAGACCCGTGAGACCCCACCAGTGGGACAATACTGGGTTGATGGTATTGTAGTTTGCTACCCTTGCCCTTCATCCCAAAGGGACTTGTAATGGGACACTATATGTGTAGCATGTGAATCTATATGAAAAATTAATATGTCGGATCTTTTTAGGACTTTTTATTGGACATAGAATACAACAATTCAATTGAATTATAAGAACGTCAAATTACATTATCAAGCGCTTTTAAGTTATTATTATATTATACGTAAAAGCATAGGCTTCTTAGGCCTAATTCGGGACAATAAATCCACTATACCATTAGAGACGGCAACGTGCAGTGGTGGGAAATTAGCCGTAACTAACCAGAAATGAGAGTTGAAATTTATTGGCGTCGTTACATTTTTATTTCATCGCACGATGGTGGCGTGTTTAAACGGTAATGATGGTGTTTTTATTAATGTAGCAAACGGTCATGTCACCACATGCTACGTTACTTTATTGAAGTTATCTTGTACGTAATCACAATTGTCTATGGACATTTAGAACTTGAGGAGGAGAAAGAGAACTTAAAGGAGTCGCAAATACATCGCTGACTTTGAGGAAGAGTTCTTTTTATATATGTTTGGAGAGCCAATAGCAATCCGAAATTACAATTCATTATTTTGTTGTTCTTTTGTTCATTACTATATATGCTCAGAACCTTTTTAAATTCTAGGTATCAAAAGGAAATACAGTTCACCTAAAGTTATTACATGTAATGGTACATAATACGTGCAATATCTCTCAAATCATAACCGGTTCATACCATTTCAAATAAGTGACAGATATGAAGTCAAATATCAAAACAATAAAATGCCAAGTAGTTCATAACACTGAGTAAAATATCATGTTACATAAAAGAAGTCAAACAGACAAAGAGTAAATTTTATCGGTGGCAATATATTTCCATAACTAGATTATAAAACGTTTCTATTGTACGATGAGATATAAAACACTGTTAATAATAAGAACACATCGTCTATCATTCATAACAGCTATTCAATTGCAAAATCTAGAAATGCTACGGCATAATAAAGATGATATATTATTGACAACAACCGGAAGTAGACTCGAAGCTAAAAGGAACGTTATAGAGACACTGATTATCAAAACAGGCTTAGTAGACAGATACGATACATGTGTATGTGATTAGCTTTCTCGTATTTTTAATGTAGATATCAAATTGTATTCTTTATTCCGTTTCAGCTATTATACAAACGCACCTAAACAATAAAATTAGTGTCGAATGAATGATTTTGAAAGCATGCCTCATCAGGCTAATGAAAGCCTCGTCAAATAGTCATAAATAACTTAACATTAGAATGAAGATGCATAGTTCGTGAAAGTTATACTCAATTACGATAGAAAACAATTCATGAATACAAGACTTGGTAGCGTTAAATAAATCAAATACTTAATTGTACTAAATTTGAATTAGGATAAAGTTATAATTATTAAGAGCTAACTATTTTTATCAAGAGAAATTAAGGCGGGGAAAATTCTTAGATTAATAGACTTTTATATGACTATAAATATTTTGTATACATAATTTATGGCACATTATATAAAAAGTGAAAACGTATAAATTGAAAATCGTATAAACATCTCAAATAAGTCTCGCATGTGAGTAACGCCTAAGGTGCTGCCGAATTATCGCCGGTTCGTTTGATTCTGAACGTAATAAATTGGATCTATTTACCGCTCACGATTCAAGTGTTGAAACGAAAGCCGAAATGAAACGAAAGCTCTTAAAGAAGCCAACTAAACTGTATTCACACTTGTACTATTAGTAGGGATAGAAATTTTAGAGAAAATATTGAGTGGACCCTGAGTCAACTTACACCCTTAATGTCCTGTAAGGAATCCAGGACCAATGTCAGGTTGGGCTAACGTACTAAGTATTATTGTATTTTTTTAATATGTCTGAATTACTAAATCTTACGAAACAAGTCCAAACTATATTATCGCAAATCTTTTTCATCATGGCGATAGGTCTCGAAAAATTGTAAACACCAAAGAAAATTAGAACACCAGTTATGGTCTTGTTATTATGACATGGTCATGGCCGAGATTACCTAATTTTTAGAACAAAACTAAACCCTGAACTACAACAACCCTGAAGGTTAGCGGTTCACGGTTTGCATAAAAACACTGACGACAATTGAGTATTATCTTTTGAATGAAACAAGAAGTTACGCGCCAACTATTAACAAACAAAAGAAATGCTTTTGTGAGAGATAAATTGATAACGAGTTTAAAATTGTTTAAGTGTAAACGCAGCTTATATGTGCTCGGAAATAAAGAAGCGATGTAACCACGTTTTACAATGTCGTCAAATCAGAAAGTAGTCGTCGAGGTGGTACTAAATAAAACTTAAATGATAATAATGTCGTTAAATCTTAAAAAGAGATTTATTGCGTTTCGATCTTTTATATTAAATCATTAGAAATTGGTAATAAACATTTGTCATTTGATTTTGTAATATTTTGACAAAATGAACTTCGGTAATCAGGTCTTAATACTTTTGATGGCATTGATTACAATCGTGAAACTTAATGTTATGTAAATTATTCGAATAATGTTTAATGGAATATTGATTAATACGTAATAATTTAAAAATAAGTGACAGCTGAAATTTTTGCCATTTGATAATACTAATTTATATAAATACATTAGAAAATTTATTGAATAAAAATTTATTTGAAGAACCAGACATGACTTTAGACAATAAAATCAAAATTGTCGGAAAAGTGAAATCGAGTTTAATCCAATTACTTTGCGCAACGAATGACTTTAATGGCTACATGCTCAGAGATGACCCATGACCATTTTCGATTTCATGACTAAAATCATAACAATGTGTCCGTCGAGTGGTCACGATAGATCGGTCATTATAGTAATTATATCTTCCACAGCCATAATAACTCTGCATTCGAGTAATTCGTTTTGGGACGAGTGCTAAAGTAACAAGGCATGGAATTGCGTGAAATTTAATTTGGACCGATGAGAATTGCGTTGTGGCAAATGGAACAATAGCTAAGCTTTTGCCCAGTCGTGTATGGCTTCAGGTGATGATGTGGGTGTATTGTTTGCTTTGAGGTGATATTAAAGACCATACGTTTTTGAAACGTGATCTTAAATTATAGGGAAGTTAGCTTGTGGCATTTAAATTGGAGTCGGTCGTGTCGTGTCCGACGGCTTTTGCTCTGAATTTCTTTAGTAGCCTGTCTGACAAGAAAGAATTTTGCTCCAGATGATTTCAACTTTCGTTGTTATGCAAATCGTTTTGCAATTTACTTTTAAAATTCTTGGTATTTATTTATTAAGTATCACTTTTAAGTGTAATTTTACGCATTTTCTTAATGTGTACCGTCAGTGCAATTTTTTGAATGACCACTGATATGTAAACATATAATTAATCAATGTGAATACTAGGTTTTTCACACGAATTCGCATGCGTTTGCCAAAAATGATTTAAACTTTTTTATGTGCGTTTTCAACCAAAAAAATCTAGTGATTCGATGATTATTATTATGGCTCATCTCCATTACTCACATTCTAAAGATGTTCAGTATGCATCGTTCTAGTGTCAGTTGAAAGTTAAGTATTAGCAAATTATTACAACATTATCATCCAATATTTCACTCAAGCCAACAACTAAAGCACAAAATGTTCTAAACGAACATAATTCTGGTTTTAAACGTTTATTCGCTGTAGCAACGGCTAATGCGATTGGAGTCGTACAAATATTTCAGACGTAGCGACACGGTAAACAATCACTGTCAATGTGATAGATGCTTATATGGAGCAAGGTATATTTTATACGGTTTTAGTTTTGTAGAGCAAGCACATTGAGTTTTATGCCCTGATGTCATCGATAAAACTGTGAATAGTTTTGGTATTATTTATTACTCTAATCCTGTTAATTTGGGTATGGGCGTCCTGTCATAGAGATAAAGGTTTAAGCTATAGTTATTCACGTTGGTTTAATGTGGCTTGGTTGACTTCACACATCTTTGATTACTATTTAGAGAACTTACTAGGATGTTTCCCTTATAATTAAGTGTATATACTTGACTAACATCACTTACATATTAATGAGATGATAAATATTCCCGAGATTTAATTTTTCTTTCGTAATCTAAACAAAATGACCATCGCTACTGGCATTAACGAAGAAAACTTAAATCTAAAACAAATATTAAGTGATCTGTACATTATTTATAAATTAACCTTACATACATCAAGATTCAGTGTTGATAGACGAATTGCAGTAAAAGTTAAGCCGAATTTATCAGCATCGGTTGCATCACCGTCGCAGCCACGTTGACGTGTTGATCTGGTATCTGGGATAATTTATATGCTAAATATCGAGTGTGTATGGGATAATTTATATAAATCACGGCGTGTCGCAACTCCGGATCACGATCGCACGAGCATCCGACGGTTGCGAGAAGTGACAATGCGCAATTAGGTTTAAATGCATACTACCACTCATAACTACTCAAGAATCACACCTCACGGCTAGTGTTTAGACGGAATAGGGCTTATTTTACAGTATTAAACAGAAAAGCGTGTTGGATCGTCTGGTACGTCAGTGTGAGGACATGGATGGCTTTATTTTCGAAGTTACTATTAGCGGCAACTATGATCCTAGACACATTTACGAACATGCTTCTCACAGTCTCATATTAAATATCCCTGTGGATTAAAATCAAATATCGAGACAAAGATAGGACAAGTATGTTTTACTTTTTTAATATTACAGTAGCACCGAGCATACAATCCTCTTGATGGTAAATGACCAGTGTCATTTATGAACATCTGTAATTGACCGCAGATAAGAGTCTTACCTGGTCAAGGATGCGTTGGTACCTCTGAGAACAAAATTGCAATTCACCGGAAATGTAAGTCTCACGACTCACAACAGTGCTTAGCACTGTATTTTTAGGGAAAAATAGATGTGCCGGTGGTGTGCCGAATGGTTCTACCACTAAAAGAATGCTATTGTGTCCCGGGAATTAAATTATATACAGTGAAAAGGCTCATATATTATCGTTATAATGTATTTAACATGAAAAAGATTTTTCACTTTGCGCATTGCAGTATCTACCGTCAACCCATTATTGTCCTTCTTCATTACATTGGTTCCTCTCTCAGATTGAGAGAGTTTCAGGCCATAGTACACCGTGCTGGCCAAGTGCGAATTGATAGACTTCACACACCTTTGAGAACTTTTTGAAGAACTCTCAGGTGTGTAGGTTTCCTCACGATGTTTTCCTTCACCGTAAAGCAGTGATAATTAATTTCTAATACGTACATAATCAGTGGTGCATGCTTCGAATTCGAACCTCCGACCCTCGATTGAGAGGACGATTTCAACCTTTCGGATACCACTGCTCTATCTGACATTGCATCTTATCAGTATCTGATTCGTATGAAACAAATTACTACTAGTTTATCAAACCTGTTGGTAAAACGGTAGCTTTTGAAGACTTTACTATTATATTTTAGTAACATTACGACGGTGTTATACAAGATAAAACAGCTTTTATCCACCACAACTTGACATTTACTTTGGTTACACAGCTTTTATCAAAGTATCAAAGTTCTGTACCTATTTATTAAGGATTGAACAGTTAACTTTAGCGGTCATTAAGTATGCAATTTTATTCCTTTACGCCACAAGATGAATGAATTCTAAAAATAGACATAAACGCGTCTAAAACTTTATGTAACTTCGTAAATGTGGACGCAAAATGGAATAAGCTTGTTTTGTTTGCAGCTTTTTTAGAGAATGTCGTTTTGAACAAGTGTACGTATGTATACCTTATATTGAAAAACATATATATTTTAATAAAAATAAAAAAGGCTATAAAATAATAACTCCGAGGTTAAAACAATGTAAAATTACATTAAGGACAAATAATTCAATTACATTTATAAAGTATTAAAATGACTAATAGATAGCTGTTTACGGGTATGACAATTTAATACATCAGATGACAGGTACGACAACGGTACCTTTTCATGACATTGTTCTACATGGTGCACCTTTTTTTTTATAATTCTCTTCACGTGATATTATGAACGATATTCATATTTTTTTCTTGACAAGTCTTCGAAAATAGTACCTAATAAACATCACAAATCACACCTTTATAGTTTTTAGTCAAAAACGTGATCACAGCGACCCAGTAAATACACCCCAAACACTTGCGCAATAGTTCGTGCATCTGTTGCCTTTGGTTCACTATTGTAGATCGAGCTATTTCACACCAGATGTCAATATGCTTGTAAATCTCGATTAATTTGTAGGCTATTGATGATAAAACGATTTGTCCTGGAAACAACTTTAACAGCTTCGTGTAATATCGGAATAACCGCGGAGTTGTAATTTGGTTTTAGTACAATTGATACATCGAATTAATGTACTAGCTGTGCCCCACGGTTTCACCCGCGTATTAGTTACTACAAAGAAAACGAATTTATGT
>MOOZ01000455.1:456557-468274 GCA_002930495.1 Cecropterus lyciades | reverse complement strand
CGGTATCAGATATAAGATTCGTTGTTCGTTATTCAGTAGAAAATATATCAACGCATAGGTATTTCTAGCTGTTATTCATGTTTACGACGCCTGTGTTGACTGCGAACTAGTTGATTGAGTGCAGAGTTGTAAGTAAATATATTTATGACCACTGTAGCCCATTTATTAAATAATGATTTTCATGCGTTAATTAATTTATTATGCAGATCGTGAGCCGTAAACATTGAAGAGTCTATTCATTAACATGTCCGTATTGATAAAAAATATAGCGGTACAAATTAAAATATCTATTACCATTTGTAAGCATTAGTGTATGTTTTTTGAAGATAAAACTTTATTTATAATATTGTACAATTAAGCGAGAATCCAGATGACGGAAATGTAATTTTGTTTAAGAACTAAGGAAAAGTTTTATGAAAATAATTGTTTTAATAGTAGTATCAAAAATATTAATATTAAATTAAATATTGTTTTTATTCACTTAATCTTTACAAATTCGTTATCCAATAAACCAATACACAAAATTTTACCCAAATCACTGTCCACTGGTAGTTTAAGTAAGACACTATCAGAATTATTTCGCTGAAATCAAACTTACGCAACTAACGCGATATGTTCGATTATCAGTGGCCTCAATGAGACGCAAAGAATATTCTTTATAAGTTTTTCCGCACCCGGTTAGTTCACGTGAAAATTTAAAATGTCCCTGATGAAGATACCTGAAAAAATTTACTAAACAAAATGTTGCACTTACCGAGGCGTATTCCGCGCAGATGTCTATGGAGCTAACGAAGTCACACACGTCGTCTACCGACCACGCCGACAACCGCGCGCGTGCCTCCGCGCATAGACACTCGCCTCGATCTATTAGGAAAATGATCAATTATTATACGATCACAAATTGTTAATTTGTGCGAAAAGTAATATATGGTTATTTAAAAGAGTCGGAGAAAACTATAATTATATTACATTTTGAACTGTTATCTATACGCAAAGTTTTTTATCTTCGTCAACCTAATATTTTTTCACGGATTTTCTCTCTGAATAAGGAGTTTTGGTCATAGTCAACCGCGCTGGCCAAATGCGGATTGGTAGACTTCACTCACCTTTGAGAACTATGAGATGTTTAGGTTTTCTTGCGATATTTCCGTTTACGGTAAAGCATTGAATAATTATATATGTCTAATAGGCACATCATTTTAGAAAATTCAGTGTTGCATTGATTATCATTATTTATTAACGTTGAAATTTTAATCAAATTCAAATAAAATAAGTAACCAGTCAATTTTGCTAATGGAATTTGTCTCAGAATATCACGAGATCTACAAATAACATCATAAGTCTTTAATTAGTTTCGTTTTAAAAGCATTATGGAAAGTGGTAGAATTGTACATTAATTATGTCGTTTTAATTTAACTTTGCAATAATTTATTTCTGCATGATTATGGTAATGGAGGATAAAATAATTTGCATCAATTACTATGTCAATAAATGCGGTATAGTTTACACAAAAAGGAACTTGCGTCATCAAAAACATTTCAAAGTACCACACGTCGAAAAACATGGAAGACAATTTCCTTGACTTTTTCATTTCGATATAATCGCTTTTACGAAACCCGCAATGGCCGCCACTCCGATTTCAATTACGATACATGCGGAATTAATTTATTTTATATAATAATTAATGTTTGTTCGCTAACAACCGTAGCTTCATAACGGAGGCTGAGTTTATCGTCTTTCAAATCGTTAATTCTTTATAAGTATACGTTTTTATTTGACTTCGTAATTGTGAGGAAACTGTATCGTGATGCCTTTCAAATACTATGGAGGTATCTAGAGCAATGCACGGTAGGTGGGTTTAGTTTCAACGAGTAGGCTATTCTGACTTGGATCGCGACCTGTTTTTGAAATAGAGGCGACTTGTTACTGTGGAGTATACGTAATCTTAATCTGATATTAAGGAATAAACTAATAATTATTTAATATTAACTGTGTAATATGCGCGCTTATTGATCGCTCTCATAACTTTACTTACGTTTAAGGGAGACTGTTAAGCTTCCCTTAAACAAAATATCTATTTCAGACAGACACCTTAGAATAGTGATTGCAATAATTTGAATAGAGATTGTGTATTCTATATATTCCTTAAAATCTTTTTATACCATACAATAAATATTTTATGATTTTATTAAAAAAACTCTATAATAAACAAGTAGGTACTGATGATAAGTTGCGAACTGACTTGTTTCAAAAGAAGTTAGAGAAAAAAGATGCGTTAAAATCATGGAAATTTTATTCATTATTTTTTTTGGTTAGATTTATAGGTAGAAACAATCTATTTCTATCTTATAACTAGCGTAGAAACTTAAAAAAGTGTAACCATTTTTAACATTACTTTATTATGGTAACATATAAAATACATATAGTTCTGGCTAACGAGATGAAATTATAAGAGAAGTCTACCTCTTTCGCGCTCTAGCTGTATATTATAACTGGTACAGAAATAGTTCCCGATCCTTGTCTACCCAATTGCTCACGGCCAATTGGTGTGCCGGCAAACAATTTATCAGTATCCACGCCACAAAATAATAAGGTGTTCGGCCCCATTGTCATGTTGTCACTGATTGCGTGCGTTCAACGCAGATTTTCCATAATGCTAATATATTACTTCGAGTGTCGATTACATTAACGCCTTTTTACGGTCATTATTTTGGATTTGCAAACGCGTCAATGTGTTGACTTATGTTTTGAGTTGTTTTGATTGGAATGGCGATATCGTTAGTGTGTACTTATATAATCGGGTATGTTATAGTGACAGCTAATGTCTTTTTGATATTCGTTGATTAAAAACTCAGTCCGGTCCCCGTCCGATTATTAATATATTTTTCCTCCATGTGTTTACAGTTTCGATTCAGATATTATGAGGTGCGATTTGGGTGTAACATTATTTTTGTGCCTTATAGTGTACGTATGAATCAAAAAAGTTGAAGGACAAAATGCATGTTATAATTGAATCATTTTAGGTTATTGTATTTTTCACAATCAGTATGTGAGTCACGTTCACATGAGGCGACCATGGAGGTGCTTGACCATGTGCGGCAGTGACCACTTGCCATCAGATGGACTGCATGCTCGTTTGGTTTTTCATTTCTTAAAAAAATCTTAGAACCGCAAAGTCGTTTTTATAAGTATCAACGATTTTCTGTTTAACAAATATCTACGAATATCGAACGAATATTCTTACAAATATTACAAAAGCGAGAATTTGTGAGGATGTGTGTATGTTTGTTACTATTTCACGCAAAAACTATAGTCGGATTTCGCTGAAATTTGGCACACAGATAGTTTATGATCTTGATTAACACATGGGATACCCATTACCGCGGTAGACGCGAACATAGCGGGCGGAGCTGCTGGGATAAGCTAGAAATTGATAAAAATTCTTACCTTCATTAGACACCCTCTCATCCCCATCACTCCTCGTGCTCGGGCTGGCGGACAAGCGGGCCCGTTTCGCCGCACTCTCGCCCGCAGCAGACAGGTCTAAGGGCGAGTGCTCGGTGGCGCCTGCGACTATGCGTTTGCGACGCGACCGCCCGCCGCGACCGACCCGCGATATCGCTAGCAACGTCTGTGGAACAGGTTTTCGATTTATCTTCATGCCTAAAGACGAGGTTAGGTTATACTAAAAATATTGCCCGATTCAGTGAAAACTAAGTTAGTGAATTGGGTTGAATATAATTTTAGTACGACGATGAATTAAGTTAAATATTAAAGTGTTATATAATGCTTTGACTTCAAACTAAAAACCAACTTCGAGCGTGTTTTCCTTATAAGTGAAGAGAAAGAATCGTATAAAGGTTAACTCAGTATACTCTACGATTAATTCTATAAATATTAAAACAGAGGTCATCAGTTTTGCAATGTTTTTCGTATTGTTATAAAATGTAACATTGCAATCCGTTTTGAATACTAATCACACCTGACATTTTACAGCAAAAAGGTTGTACACAAATCTAGTCCAGTAAAGTATTATGTTCGCATTAATATTCATAAGCTTGTAAACGTATTGTTTGATTTAGTGCACAATCAGCGGCCAGATAATGGCGTGTCGTGCTCCAACCTGTGACATTTAGAAACTCAATTACTCGGTAGCTGGCCAAGTGGTATGGCGTTAAGCAAACACAAGAGCCAGTGGTTATCTGATCGAGACCACTCGCATCGCAACATTCATCATAATAACGTTCTGAGCGGTCACGCTCGCCGCTCGCGGGTCAAGTTGCAATCTATCTTTTTTAATTGCCTCGCGCACTTAAAAAACAAACCGCACCGATTCTGAATAAAATTCAGACGCGAAGGCGCGCGCGCGTGAAATGAACATGGATGCGCGTGCGCTCGTAGGCGCGAGCCAAAGCCGCCGCCATTAATCTCACGATTTATTTCCGCGCCGCTCCCGTTTCTCTTTACAGGTGAAAATAAATTTAAAGCGACTATTTATAGAATAAGGGCGCGAGGAGAAATGTAACAAATCAAGTTTATATTGCATTCGTTGTCGAATAGTGCATATATATCGGATTTAGAAAGCGAACGTGGTCGCATGAGTCTGAGTGCACCTTACTCTAAATTATTATTAACTCCGCCGATGCGATCACCCGTAAAATGATAACTGCGCGTTGCGATCTGTTACAGTTTTCTGTAGAAAGTTCGAATGTTCGAATAAGTGGTAAAAATTTTACGTTGCAATTTTCGCGTGCCTCTTACCGCACCAAAAAAGTCATCCGATTTAAAAGTCGAGCGGTCGATTTCACATCCCATCACTAGCGTGTCGCGGGGCGCGCATGCGCGGCGCGTGCCTCTGCCAATTAGTGCAGCTCCAGTTCGTTTTACAGTCGAGAGCCGAGACGGTTCGCTGGCTCCGCCGAGAGGGAGGCGGGGCTCCACTATTACCCTGCCGATTGTAAGCGTGCGCGAGTGCCAACAACCGACTCGCAATTAACACTCTCTCCGTCTTATCTGCACAATAGCGGAGGAAGTGTAAAGGTCGTGTGCCTTATCAGATTTAATTGCCTTCATTATGGCTGGAAAGGAAGCGCGGTGCTCATTGCGCGTTATGATTTTAAAGAGGTTCGAATTAACATACGGCCACCGTTCGATAGAGATTCTCTTGTGCGATAGCGTCTTATGAATTTTACGATAGCCCGAGACATTTTAATCGCAGCCGTGAACTATGAAACATCGTACAGGTGTGTAATTAAACCGGGAAGGTCAGTGAGCACCCGTATAAATAATTAATAATGAATTTTAAAGACGGTGTTATGAAACGAGAAGGCAGCTGAGCGTAAATTATTTCATAGGGGCAGTGGCATTGCTCGGGGCGCTGAACATTATTGTACATTACGTTGTAATGAACGGAAATTGTAAAACACTACTTTAATCGTCTCAAACGGAAGAAGTCCATCTTATAATTATGTTATGAGATTTCTTTAAAAGTATTCAGATAGCACTTACTTTATGTAACGTAATTATTTTCGATCTAAAAATATATGAAAGTAGAAATGAGGAATTTTATTGCTCGGGATATTGAATACGTACCTATACCTATCATTATATTACACATTATTATGAAAGTTCAATAGATGTATCAGTGTTTTAAAGATTACTGCTGGACCATGACCTCCCTAATGGGAGATTTGTCATAGCGCAGTAGGTATTAATGTTATACAAGAACATATATATGTTGACCTCCTCCAGTTAGGTTTTCTGATCTAAAATTTATATAAAATTCTAAATTTTTTATCTACATGTACAAAATTTGAAGATGACGATCATGATGCTTAACTCCTCAACTTAGTCTATCATTTTTTTGTGATGTAACATATTTATGACTCCCGAACCTTATCTATATATATCTATCAAGTTTAATTCCACAGTCAGGAAGTTGTCTCTAAATTTATGACAATCTTATAACAATTAACCAATCCATTCATTCCATTTTTACGTCACATATTACTACAAATATAAACATACCTTAGTGGAGCTCATATCCAGCATGATGGGGAAGGCGGGCAGCCTGGGCGGTCCGCCCTGCTGCTTCGCGAGCTTCGCGAACAGCCCTCCGATCGGCGTATCATTGTCCTGGGCGGGGGACGAGCCCGGTCGCGCGTCCACGCTGAATCCGTTGACTCGGTGGAAGTAACTGGAGAGAAAGTATTATAAGAAACGGATCTATACGGTGAGAGTAAATGGTAACTAGTGTGAAATTTGCATTTTGTGGAAATAGAATTGGGGTGTTTTTGGTAAATTTTGGGGAGTATCTTAAAACACGCAGTTAAGAAAGGAACACAAAGTAACATTTATGTTTGTCCTTTTTGAGCACAACATCGTTTTCTTATAACTCGCTAGATGATAAAATACGTCATTAAAAGTAGCTTCAAGCGTTAAAATACATTTGCCAAATTTTTTACTTCGGTCCCTTTCGTTTTCATTGCGCGATGTATATAATGATACAATACAACAGAAATATTATATTATTTTATCAGTACATAATATACACATAAACTATAAACATAAACGCTTTTTATACTCATAGCATCATCATGGCACCCACGACACAGGAGAAAATCCTACTGAGGGCAGTAGGATTTTCTCCTGTGAACACACAAAGACGAATACACAAACACCCAGACCCAGAACAGAAATCTAAACTTATCATTCAGATGTCTGGCCGGGGATCGAACCTGGGACCTACTGCGTGTCAGACCGGTATGGTGATCGCTCCGCCACGCGGGTCGTCAAACAACAATACAATAAACAATACAATAAAGATAGGCATGCAAAAGAAGGCGTAATCGCTTGCGGCACGCCGTTTTTTAAGCCACGTTAAATCAAAATGTATTGCAATGTACGAGTTAGGTTTTCAAAATTCAGTACAAAATGTACAAAAAACATTTTTTGGACTTTACGATATAAAAACAGTGAAGTCACAACTAAAACTAAACCGAAATGACAAAACAGATTTATGATAAAACTGATTAAAACAACAAACAGCTTAACACTACAGAACGTAAATGAATAATTAGCCAAATTACGAGTCTCACGTAAGATATTTCCCATACTTTCTTAGACAAGTTGGCACTAGATAGTCGTATCATTCGCTGTAAACATATCAAGCAGTTTTCTCATTGTGATCTCGTATCTAATGTTGCGTGTATTCGCGCCTCTGCCTGATCTTATCACATCCAATACGCGTTTGGAAGATCGATGGCGAACATAAACTTCGGTCTAATGTATGTATGCTCCACTGGATCTTCAATCTTGTTCGTGTATGCTTCTACATAGTTATTCGAGTGATCATTTAATAACGAGGAGAAGGTTTTGGATCCTCTACAAGAATTATTGTTTTATTTATCAATGTGACAGTATGTTTGAATAAATGTAAATTAAATTGTAAATATACCATAAAATACAATGCTACACATTTACCGTAATTTTAACAGCAAAGATTGTGTTCCATTTGATTCACGAATTTAAAAAAGTATATATAAGCATCGTCGCTAATAAATCTCAAAGCCTTGACGACGTAACGAATGAAAAACTATTTTTTTTAACTCTCGTTAACCGAGTGTCGTCTCCATGTAAGTTGGAAAAGAGCTTTACAAGTTCAATCCACGTCGATAGTTGCCTTTGCAATGTACCTTGCCCGCCATTACTTCGACTATCTAGATATAATTAAACCGTGGATAATGGAACCGGCAGCGAGACCTCAGGTCAGCTAGTTTAGAAATGTCGAAAGTTAAAGAGCGGTAATTTTTTTGCGTGATGATATTAGTCCACTATTAATATCGATTCTAATTCTGTCGAATTATCAAATTGATGAACCAGACTGGTCACTAATGACAGGCATGGAAATAAAAATGTATACATCGAAAGGTTCCAATCATTCGAGTTTATTTATTGCCTTACGAATCACATAAATCATCATTTTTAACTCGTTATCTCCTTTAATAAAACACGAAATTTATCATCGCTTGCACTTTGCTTTTACTGATATGCTTCGTCGACTTATTAGCATAAGTAATCATCAATTTGTACAAAGTAATATGATCCGCCGCGGGTCGTATCATAGATCATAATGGCTTGAACTCCCAAATGGCAATGTTTAGCATATTGTTCGTATGAACAATTTGGACACTAGACACCTGTTAATAAGAGGCATCGTAATTAAAACTGACAAAGGTCGGCGACCGTGGTCCGCGAGATGAACAATTCATTAATTTAACATAAGTTCACGCGGACTACGGTTCTCACGAATCATGTAAATTTGTCGACTAAACGTAAGTTATCGAATCGATTAATATGCAAATCGATTTGGGCATCACTAGGCGGTCGGCGACCTGCGGGTCACATAGTATTGTGAATGCGATGACACGGAGCGGAGCGTGTGAAAAACTCATCTCTTTATGCATCCGTTTAAGAATCGAAATCGTAAATGACGATACGTCTTCCCATAATCAATTTTAATGTGGTTGTTAATGCAAATGCTAAGGTTTTTATTAATGTAAGATGATAATACTCTGACCCCGAATTGAGGGCAGATCAGGATCTATATAAAAGCTCCGGCGGCGTCCTCACGTAAGATGACGTGACGTCTTTTGCAATATTTAACAAAACAAGATACGTACTCGTTATTAGGATGCGTGTTGTATTTGACGGCAACCGAACGCATGCTGTCGGAGTAGATGCATGGTGGTTGCCCGGGCAAGAGCAACCTGACGCGCTCCGAAGAAGTGGTGTATGACGATGTGACGTAAGAGTATTATTTGCCGTGGTACTATGCAATATTTAACAAAACAAGATACGTACTCGTTAGTAGGATGCGTGTTGTATCTGGCGGCTAGCGAGCGCATGATGTCGGAATAGTTCCGCGGCGGGTGCGCGGGCGTGGGCGCGTGCGGGCTGCCGCGCTCCGGCGGCGTGCCTGGGTACGACGACGTGGACGGCGTCACGCTTCGGGACCTGGGGGTGTTACAGGGATAAAGCTGATAAGAATGTTGTTCCTGAAAGTTTTCGGTTTATAGTAGGTGAATTGGTCTTCGGATGGTTGGAGATCTGTTTTATAATGAATCTAGTTATAACTACCAATAACATACATTTGCAAGTATCTCTTTGTAAAAAAAACTACAGTACTCTATAAATAGAAATTTGTACTTCAAAGACTGCTTTCCTTATGTAACGATGGCTCCTGAATTTTTTTTTATACTATGGAAGTAGCAAACGAGCATGCAGCCCACCTGATGGTAAGTGGCTACTGCGCCCATGGACATCTGTAATCAACCCTAGGTAAGATCAAAGTTTCACCGAAGGTTAGCCACAGATGCGTTGCTACCCCTGAGGACTAAGATGGAATGCCCCGGAAAAGTATATCTCCCTTACCACACCCTTCAGACCAGAACACAGCATTATCTGCCTAATAACACTGCTGTTATTAGGCAGAAATAGGTGTGGCAGTGGTGCTTCCGGAGTCGAACCACAACGAGTTCTACCACCATAGAAATATCTGAATTGTAGGCAAGTACTGAATTAAGTGGGCCATGAAATCCAGGCTGTATGGTAACATATTTTTACTTTGATTGACTATGATTGGCAGCAAATATTCCACGAGCTCATATTTCTCGGTTTTAATTAACTAATACATAAATTACTTTAAATTGCTGTCCATCTATAAAACACGATATTCGATTTTTATGATAAGTATTTCAGTTCGTTAACATTATGGCTGCCTAACGTAACGAAATAAAAGGTAGGATAGTTAGCCCACAAACCTGGACGCGGTGGAGTCGTGCGGGCTGAGCCGCTCGCTCTTGACGTGCGCGTGGGGCGGTGGCGCGGGCGCCGGCGCGCGCGCGGGCGACGCCGCATCGCGCGCGCAGCGCCGCGCCGCGCCCCCGCCGCCTTCACCTGTCACAGCAACAATACAATATTACAAATCTGCTTATAAAGCCCTAGTATATCCACTGTCATTACAACAATATATTACATGGCGATACATGTCTGCTTATGAAACCCTAGTACATGCAAAATGTTTTGGATGTCGTGGATTAGCACTGCGATTCTAGATAACCTGTGTCCTTTGCACGACTTTATTACGTTTCCTCAAAACTAACGACGTTTACGAACAACATTGCTATGTACATTGCAAGGTACGGTTAAAAAAGTAAGCAGTGATATTTTTGAAGAAAAGTAATAAATTCTAGTACTAGAGGGAATAGAGGGAATAGATTGTTTTTCTTTTTGTTCAGAAATGTAGTGCTGTAGCTCTGGTTCTAGTCTTTCTTCATTTTATCCTGTTCACTAACTGATGTCGAAATGGTAAGTTGATCAGTAAAGCAAATTATTCATTCAGTTCTTAAAGCAAGGCCAAAATAATAGGGATTTATAATTTTAAGGCCCTAGTATGTGTACCCTGATTATTTTTAATTGTTCACTAAGTGAAAATAATTTTATTTTTAGCTTTGTGGACCTCAATGGTTTATATTTGTTCATTGAGCAATATTATAACATGAATTGTATGTTAGTAGCGACACAGCTGTTCGAGTACACAAAACTTAGCGTAGCGAACGTATTTAGTACTTTGTTTGGAGTTGCAATTGGTAGTGTAATAAAGTTAATTAAATAAAATAATCATAAACCATAATTAAGATAACATATTCATATTATAATGGCGATTTTTGTTTACTAGAGAAAGGTGGTTTAGCATAAAATATTAATATCATTTTTATTGCATTTTTTGGGAAGAGAGTGGCAAAGAGTGATATTTTAAATAACGTAATTCATAAATAATGTAATTCGGTTAACTTTTTTATACTTGTATCATCCGTTACTTTTTCGAAAAGCTTAAACAACCTAGATACGGTCGAATGCGTCCTTGGGTAAAATGTCATAACCCGACCTCTCGATACCGAGAAAGACGCTCCTTGAATCCGGTTACGTCCATCGCTAAAAAAAGGTCGCTAAGATCTCAGTGACCCGCGAGGCATCTCGGCATCCAGCGATACGCATCGCGGCCTGTTTGATGGCGGTCCGCTGCGATACACTTTCCTCCAATCTTGAAGTGCCATCTCTCGGAATTAATGAGAACGAGGTGTGACTGCCGATGAGTTGCGTGCTGCGACCACAACTCTCTAGAAATAAATCGATTTAATCCCGTTTTGACACCAGTCTGAACGCCAAATGATAAATCAGGTGGAATTTAGTAGGTACATACAACGGATAAAACCTGCTCACGCAAACAACTAAACTGGTCTATTGTTCTGTAAGTACTTAGATATAGGCCGGATTATAACGTATAATCGAAAACAACATGAACGAAAACAGATATGCATATTTTCATCGTAATGTTATAGAATTATCTATTTCTATTTTCTATTGCATATTTGCATACTTAATTATAACTGTTATCATTGCAAAATTTAAGAGGGTAGGCGGCTATACAGCAGAAATCAATCGTGATGTCGGCTTTAGTAATACAATGTCAATATGTCATTGACGACCCGCGTGGCGGAGCGGTAACCATACCGGTGAGACACGCATTGGGTCCCGGTTTCGATCCCCGGCCAGACAGACATCTGAATGATGAGTTTAGGTTTCTGTTCTGGGTCTGGGTGTTTGTGTATTCGTCTTTGTATGTCCATGGCACCCACGACACAGGAGAAAATCCT
>MOOZ01000455.1:420848-437256 GCA_002930495.1 Cecropterus lyciades | reverse complement strand
ATATAATTAATTTACTTTACCTGGTAGTCACGACACGTGGTTTTAATTTCTACATAGTATAAATTTCGACTAATTTGTATGAATTGTGGTTGCTTTTCGCTTGAAAAGTTTACATTGAAACTTTAAAATTGTAAAATTATGTAAATCACTATGTTCTTGGATTGGTTCAATTTTATGGAAGACTTTTTCATGATTTAGATATATAGCTAAGCAACTATTTAAACGGAAAACGTTAAAACCTACGCAAAATACTTGTACTTTGAACTCTGTTTAAATATTCGCCTTATTGATATACGCAACCTTTGCCCCGCACCTCAAAGCTACAAGCGTACACCCAGGCGCATTACAAATGAGAAACAATTATCATAACTAGCATTTCAACCAATCCATTGGAGCGGTTCGAAATGTCAGAGGTGCTCAACCTTCGGCCGCGATGAATCAACATTAGCATGCGACCCGCGTCTCACGACCTCTCTCACCCTGACACTGACCTAGCCCCTAACCTTGACTGAGTCGACGACGAAAATATTCGTTGAATCTTAGCAGATAATCGGGCGGGTAATTCACCGATTTATCTCGCTTTTAATGGATTATGCATAAAATGTTGTTGTTTTCTGCAACCAGGGACCGGTTTTCAAAGATTTGTAATCCCACGCATTTTTTGGATGACAAAACAGTTGAAATGTCAATTTGTTGTCTTAAACTTTTTTGTACATCACATATATAGGTACGAACTTTGCACTAGTACAGAGATTTTAGGATAAAATAAAATATTTCCTGAAACCTTAACATATTTGAAACAATAAACTTGAAAGTATAAATAAAATTTTATGCTCTTAAGTATATGAAAGAGTAGGTAGTTTTATTTACGAATAGTTCCCTTTCTATTTTTAAACCTAACGATAAGGCTGACCGGCTACCTGATGGAAAGTAGTCATCGTCGCCTATGGGCGCTTTGAAGGAGAGCACTTTAAGCATATTTTTGAAGAATTAGGAAAAGAGGATGTTCATTCCACAACTTGCACGTCCGTGGCAAAAACGAGCGTGCATTCCGAACCGTAGAGGACCGCCATGAGTCCAGTTGGTGGAACTTCATCCTTCGGCGAGTGGTGCAGAGCAGATCCTAACGTATTCTAGTTTTCACCAGATAATTCAGAATGAGTTGCAGTTAATAGAATTCACTGCATTTAATTTCACGATAATTGAGATTTTTATGTTTACATTGCATAATGAAGTAGATAAAAAATAACATGATTAAATGATGACATTCTTAAAGAAGTTTCAAAGTTTAGCATAAACTTTTTTATGAATATTTGCAATGTAAAATTGTTTTATTACTAATTTAATCTATGTATTAAATATATTAAATTTTCTTCACGTATTTGCATACATTCACTTTGTAATATGTAGATTTAAAAAATAAAAGTACCTTAATTGAAATGTAAAAGTTATTCTTTTTGTGTGTAATTACTTATTATATTGCTCATATTATTAATTTTTTTAAATGTATACGATTATCGAGGTAAAACTATATTTAAAAAAATAATTAATTACAAATCACAACCACATGATATCAATATATTGTATTAGAGAACTAAATTTAATTCACTCGATAGTATTTTCATTGCTACAGGTATTTTAGTCATCAAATATTGAAGTATCTTTTTACTTTATACATAAAACTACGTGCACAGTAATGATTCGCATGACTCATTTTCCAAATCCCCTGATATTTCAATTGCAGGTCCGTACCGAGCCCAAACAAAGGCCTACCTCATTGTTGCAGTACTTAACTGAGCCCAGTTTATCCCATACTTTTACAATATGGCACCATGACCGTTTCATGTATTGTTGCGATTTCCTGCCATAAAAAAATACAAAAAAACATAGGTCAGGTAATCAGGTACCTGATTTTTTTTTATCGGTCAGGTATGTTAAGGGTGACAGTCCTTTCCAGGAACCTTACTTTTCACTTGCAAAACTGACCGATATGGATAATAGGATTTAAGGAGACGATATAAAGCGTATATTTGTATGGTTCTTTTTGTGATTACTATATTCATATAATAATTCCGTACTGTCAAGTCGAGACATGTAGGGGTGAAACCGGCGAAATAAGCTTAATGCGGGACGCGGTAATAATAAAATGCGAAGCAGGTAAAGATCCGTACTTGTTAAGCTTGGAAAGTTTATGAAGTTTGTTTTTTAGTGTTAAATTATTGGTATATTTAACAGAAGCGTATTAGATTGTGAACGGTTGTTACAATGATAATTACATTTTAATTATTTTATTCTTGCGAAATGTTACATGTTAAATGTATTATTGTATTTGTAATGGAAATCTATACTAATATATAAAGCTGAAGAGTTTGTTTGTTTGTTTGAACGCGCTAATCTCACGAACTACTGGTCCGATTTGAAAAATTCTTTCGGTGTTAGATAGCCCATTTATCGAGGAAGGCTATAGGCTATCACGCTAAGACCAACAGCATAATGTTTATGTATGTCACGTTAAATTTCTTTATAACGCGGGTGAAACCGCGAGCTCAGCTAGTATTTTATATTACGACAAACTATTTAAAAAAAATTAAAAAATGAATTTATTTTGCATTTCAATCATGCTAAGAAATACACAAATCACCATGCGCGTCAAATCAGTACATTTTCCTCTTAAATTAAATTAATGCGAAAGTAACTTAGCTTTTTTTTTTGTTTCGACATGTCATACATTAGGAACAGATAGTAAAAGATTTCAACAATAGCTTAATTTGGCATTTCGTAGCGTCGTTACTTAAAAGCAATTTAATTTATAATAGGGATACGTGATTGCAATATTCAGTTTAATGAGAGGCGTAGTATGGTAGACATTTTAACCAATTATCAAGTAAGTAAAAGCTGTCGCTCAGAACGCTTGTTTACTATTACAAATTTATTTTCTCGATTACATCTATATGTAAACAACAGGTTGACATGAAAATGTGTATTAGCTAAGTTGCTGTTTAAATACGGGTGAATTAATTATAGTTTTACTTCCAAAGTAAATATTATATAGAAATGTAAATAAATAATGAAAAGCAGGGATCGTATAACTTTGCTTTCATTATTTAAAATACAAGTATGATTTTATATGTTGTATGATTCATATAATGTATATATATAGATATAATTTTATAGAACATTACAATAAGCTTCTCATGACTAAAATCAAGGAAATAATAGAATAGCTCCAAAAATAGATGGAACTCTAGATGTTTATGTCTGATATCTTTCCTTATTATCAGCTTATTAACATGCTTTTATTTCTTTTATTTTCCAGTCTGTATATGAGTAAGAATAAACATATGAATAAAAACATGTCTGTTTTTGTAATTTTACAACGTATAAAACTGTTTTCCATCTTATTATGTGCAATAAAATACGTTATCTGTAAATAAATATATGAAGAAAACAAAATACATGAAGAAATAAATATATGAAGAAAAGTTAATTTTTAGGTTACCATTTTGGATAAATCATCTTTACATAAGTACCCTCGAGAATATCGTTGTTTCTTTTTTTTGAGCAGGTATGTTTAAGGCTACAAATGTTGACCTTGCCTTTCCTTACTTAATATTGTCATTGTTACAAATATTTAATATATATAGTATATATAGTGTGTGTAGGTATATATATATATATATATATACCTACACACACAACATATTATAGATATTAGTTTTGTATTTATTTAACATTTTTTCGTTAATTTTTATATATATTTATAGAGAGGGAGATGAGAGGAGTAAAAAATGGCAAAACGTACAAAGCATATATTTTAATTTTCTTATAATGAAGAGTAAAAATAAGGTACCTCAAATAGCTTTTGATGAGACATCTACCTTCTCATCTAGAATCCATTTGTTTATTAATAAATATGCAAACATTTTGATTATTGCATAAAATTGTAAGGTTCAATAAACATATAGGTTATATGCATTTCATCAGAACATATTTATAAATGTCTTTCATCTGTGTAATAATTATATGGTTACTCTAAACTGAATGTTATCATTTAAAATAAACAGTTAACCGATCTTCCATTTCATACATGTAGCCATATATAACTTGTTCTATTTTCATTATGGTCACACGAATAACGTGTACGTATAATTAATTAAAATATTACTAATAAAATTGTAATATAATACTAATATACTTATATATGTACGTAAGCAAAAAATAAATGAATTTTTAATAGGCTCCTAAACGAAAATGATCGGATCAGCAATTAAAACAACTAGAAATAACTAGATCAATCATAATCCAAACTTACATTTAATTGACATTAATTGACATATTTACAGTTAAGTTATAAAATGAAATATGCTGGAAAACATACAATCCTGCAACACGCAACATCATAATGTCTTCCGCACGAACGACATCAACGCGCGCCATTGCGTTCTAGGCATATTTCTATTCTTATAATGTCAGGTTTTTTGCAATGTAACTTTATTGGAAGGGTTTGGTTACCGGCTCACTTTTATATGAGGCGACCATCTTGGTCCTCGGGAGTAGCAACGCATCTGTGATTGACTTCAAATAGAATCTGTTCCATATGAAGTTACTTACCGCTCACCATCAGATGGAATGCGTGCTCGTTTTCAACTTATATATATTACTACCATACGTTTTTGGGTACAATAAATAGCAATGTGCTACTGAGTTCTTGGTTGAAGAGTAAGGTATATATAGTTAACATGTAATAGCAATTGGATACTAACTCTTTCAATGATTATTCAATCACTACAGTATTAACACACACTAAATTTGGACTTACGTAAATTTTATAATGTTCCCCCTTTTAAAGGAGTTTTGATACCCCTTCTATAAAATTATGTAGTATTATTTAGTTTTATTATATTAAAAGATTATGTAGTTTTATGTTACTATGTGTACACATACGAACTCGCGGGCAACCTGACGGGGAGAACAGACGGTCTAATTAAGAGGGGTTTCAACTAATCCGAATAAAACTTATCGAAGGTCGATCACAGATGCGTTGCTGCACCTGAGTGTTAAATTGGAGCGCGTTAAAATAGTGTCAGAACTTTCCATACCCTTAAAACAGTACATTGCTTCATAATATAAAGGTAAAGAGTAGCAACTACGCGGCCGTAGTAATTTTCGTCGTTTTGTAAGTTTTCTCTTTAGCGCTATTTTTTTTTGTTTTCTTAATGTTTTACATATATTATTTCAGCGAAAGTTCTTTTATATCAAAGTTTATTTGTTAATTCCTCAACTGTTTCTTTTTTTACTTATTTACGCAAAGATATAATAAAATATAATGTTGTAAATCAGGTTGTATACATATATTGAAATGAAAAGGTGTACAGATAACTACTTGATTATGGTGTGTAAATACTGTGTAAGAAAACAAGGAAAAGCTATGATCTTTAAACTATATATACACGTAAAAATAAATTTTACGAACCGCTGGATTTTTATTTTATTTCAAAAGATTTTACAAACGTAACAAAATTATTTGCTGTTAAAGGGCTTGGTTAAACATACATAAATTTTCATACAGTTTGCACTGAATGGTTACATTTTGTTCATATTAATTATTTTAGTGTTACTTACGGTCGTCGAGTTCTTCTTCATAATCTGAGAAACACCGGTCGTCTTTAAGCGTCTGATTGTCCGGCTGTTGGTAGAAGCGCTCCGATTTTATATACATTTTGAGATACATCACATAAATTACCCGCTGTCATTAACGATATACAGTTTGGAAACCACAAGTCTTTATCACTAAATGTCACAACAACCACAAACGAAAATAATATTGAAAGTTTACTAAAAATATTTAGATAGCAAATAAATTCAGTCTATCAACGTTAAGTCACTCGGTAATCACAGTCATATCAAAGTAAATAAAGTAAAATCACATGGCAAGTACACTCGCGAACAAATGAACGGGCGGTGGTTATTCAATCAGCAGTCCGCAAGATGGCATTGTTTAAATCGCACCGAGTTCAACAGAGTTCACGCGCGGCACCTGAGACGCGCGGCCAAGTCGAGGTGCGGCCGCGTACTGCCCCGACCTGAGTTATCAGGCCTGTGACAAAAAAACACAGGTAGTGCCGAGCTCCGAGGCTCCGGGCCGCATTAACGGCAAATTGATTTTCATTTAGTTTGGGACTCTGCCTTTGCTCTTTACTCCCCACTTCGTCCACGTGGTGTTTTGTTCGTAATTTAAAATGTATGCTCTTATTTTAATTTATACTTCTAAGATAAACCCAAGTTATGAAAGAATTAATTTGCGCTGTTTATTTCGTATCGCAATTTCACTACGTCGGTTGATTTATATTTTTAATGCATTTCATACATATTTTCGCCATTAAGAACTTTAATAAATGGTAGTAGCTGCGGGCTAGCATTAGCGCTTGTTAGTGACTGTATATTATTAATTAAAAAAAGGGGAAAATATTCTGTTTACATAATTCTTAGGCTAGAGATTTTAAACAGTCAAAGATTCCTTAGACCGTCTAAAATACATTTTATTAATACATTTTCATAACTCTCAGAAGAGGTGTGAGCGTTTATCAAGTGTATGAGGTGTAACTCTTTATACACAAATTAGTACTACGAGTGGAGCGACGATGTAGTATTGTAGTTCATCGGTTTGGGAAATAGCTCTTGCATTTAACTGTTGTTTCATATGTTTGCCTATGTTATTTGCTACTATAGAACCTTGAAACATTAGGGCAGTAAGTGATTGGTATTACAACGCTAAGGATTACCCGCCTTAGGTGTAAAATATCAATAACGTTGAAAGTTTTTTTGAAATTCCGCCATTTTTGAAGCAAACACTACGTAAATTATTATTAGGATTTTAGTTGCAAATAATGAAACATTTTTTTCGTTTTTGGAAAATCCAAAAGTAATAGGGATGACACTTTGTTTGAAAATCCTCTAATTTTTGGAGCATGGACCATGTACACATATTGGTAATTTGCTTTCTTGAAATTAATCTTTTGTAAGTAAACCGTTAACCATGTACTAAGTGTCGCGTTTATACTCTTATATGATAAATTTCTGAGGTCTTAAAAACATCGGACTCGAAGGCATCTTACACGGGTTTGCTTATAACTTAGAATGCATAAACGATATAATATAATAGCAGTTCACATTTATGAACGAATTTTATATATAATGCGACAAAACCGTCTCCGGACGACCTTTTTCTTTTGTTTATCTTAATCTTATATCTTTTATAATCACGTCTCATCTCATATATGTATAATATCTATAGATATATAAACATCACACAGGTGCAGTATAGACACTTGAACTTGATGCAACCAATGCCATGGGAACTTCGGCAGCTAAACGTGAGAAGATACAGCACAAAATTTACATTGAAGGTGCCTTGTATTTGTTTACACGCGTAACTAATGCTTACATTAACATCTTATATCTCAAGCACTAAAACTTTCGTGGGATGTGCCACTGCGAGATGAAAGCGATGTTTTCCTAAAATAAGCGGCAGCTTTAAAATAATGCTATTGGTTAATTTGAATATTAATCAATGTAATCATTTAATAAAACATGAGCGTGTTATTTCTGTGCTCCTAGTGAAAATGGCTATAAGTTTTGCTATTAGCAAATATCAGACCTGTCCTGTTTACGTCTAATTTTACGATATAATCGGATTTATACCCGTTTTGAATAAAGGCAAAGATTTATGATCATTAGTGATCGATTCATTGATATAGATTCATATATTCTTATTTTGATTTTTAGTTTTCATTATGCGGCCTCTATGGTGCTTGGTAATTACTTTCATTACTTTCACTAATTCCTATTTCTGTTTTAGATCTGCAGCGCTAACTGTTGCTGTGGTCTGATTTAATGGGAATAGTTACAAATATACAAGGTGTATCAACTAAATTATTAGAATATATGCACATGCAATAGGTACAACAATAAATAACCTTGTGAGCACTTACAAGTTTATTTACTTTTAACTTCCAGGTTAAAATTTTTAAGGAATACAGATTTGTGTTAGAAAAATCAGAGAATATAATTATTGTAAAAAATTGGAAAAGGGAGATTTCTCGCCAGGTTAGGCGATAATGCCTGAGCGGTGGTCGTGCTCCGACAGTCTTATTAGGAAGTAAATTTTCAAAATTTTTTGTGGCGCCATCTTTTGACGGTTGAGGTAAATCGCCATGTAAAGATAGCTACTCGCTACTCTCCAACGATGAGACATTCACCTACACAATCAAGCACTCGGTCCTAGTGAATTTGCATAATTAACATATTAGTACTAAATTAACATGCGTCAAAACCACATCTTCCGATCACAGTTATACAGCCTAATTAAAGTATTTTATTTGAATTAATTTAATTATACGTAGATATATAATTATTGGGTACTTTTTAATATTTTAAATCAATTATTGACACCGCGGGGGAGGTCACTGTTTGATTCGATCGCAACAGGCCTGTGGCGCCTTCCAAAGGTTAAAAATATCGGTAATATATTAATCTGTAAGTTTTATGTAACACATGTATCTTGTGCATCGTAATTCATATAAATTCAATTTTTATTCAAATTATTATATGTTTTCGAGGAACAGAATATTGCAGTGAGAATTGAGAATTTGTTTTCGGTTTTGAATTTAGGAATGTCACTATTCGCTTTCTTTCCATGAATAGCATCAAGAAAGAAACTACCAATCAGGTCACGTGGTAGTAAGTGGCCACTGCCGCCCATGAATATCTGTAATCAACCCCAGATAAGATTAGAGGTAGGAACCTGACATCAGCCACAGATGCTTGGAGGATAACCATTTAGGACTAAATTTGAACGCATCGGAACTATGATGACACTCCATAGTTTTTGGGGGGAACTAGTGGGTGAGTTCTTTGCTAGTTTACGAGTATTTTGTAAAGTAGCAAAGAACTTTAATTGTATAAAAATCCGAATGGAGTTGGTTTTAAAATTAATGGAAAGACAATCCTATTAATCTATATTTCGGAGGGCACTTTTTGTACTAAAGTCGTTTCAGATCTTCAATCTGCCGATGAAGTTCTCCATGACATAATAACTTATATAAATCATATATATATCTCTGTGACATTTACACATGTAAAGATTTAAATCTTGCAATATTAATAAAAAAATTAAGACATAATTTGTCGAAGGAAATAATTGTACACACACTAAATATTTTTTAAAAGTTCCATCAAACAAGATTAATGTCCCAAACACAATACATTAATGATATAATAACGCCAGATATCTGCATAATGTTAAATATTTGGTGAACGCGACCAGCTACCGTGTTACTGACTAAACATCCAAATGTGGTAACGATTCTGGTCAAATTATAAACGCGTGGGCGGATATATACAGGCTGTTGGTATTTGATGTTAGTCATGACCTAATGTCAGTTTTGGGCACATTGAAATGTCGTGTTTCTAGAATTTGCCTAAAGATACATACTGCAACTTCAATTCAGAGTAATATATTATACCTAAGCTCGCTCTGCGTGACTGTCTTGTTGTCTGTTGATATATTGTAATTCAATTCCAAAACTTTATTATGCCGTCGCCAAATTACTATTTTAGTCCACAAAGCGTTAAGTTAAATTTTTGAATAATAATTATTAGTCTTTAGTAGTAGCAACGCTTTGTAGTCGGCTTCAGGCAGAATTCTAATCTTATCTGAGATTGATCAAAGGTGATCATCCCTCAGATGGACTGCATGCTCGTTTGTTACTTTTATAATATAAAAAATATATTATAATATTTTTTATGATCAGCCTATATAAAGTCAATTTTCTTGCATGAGTCTTTATTAAAACGACAGTCAGAATATGTTAATAAGCGCCTTTGTCAGACAAATTCTTCGATGGATTTGTTGAGGAATGCCCGAGGATTATGCATTTCGCACTGTTTATTGCTTGTAAGAATTCAAGTTTTTGGGCTTGGCTGCGGAGGCGTTACGTTATGAGACGATGATAAATACATTTCTGTCTCATTAAATTTTTCTATCCTATTAGTTCTTTCAATTTATATTTTTATTATAATATAAATTTATTCAAATTTCTTATATTGAAATTGCAGTGATAATAATAGAAGTAATGAGCATGCGCTCATTGCAGCTGTAATTTCATAAGAAAGCTGGTTTTTTTATTAAATAAAATTGCTCCTTCTTTAACGTACACACTTCACCTAATGGAAAGTGATTGTTGTCGCTCAAAGATATCTGTTAGCTCTTTGTATGTTATAAAAACGGAGTACTCTGCAAATAATACGCGTCATTATCATACAACGCGTCATAAAATTCGCGTAAATTAATACGGCCTTTAAGTAATTTTTGACTGCCTATCTTAGTAATCAGTAGTTGTTATAAAGAAAAAGTAACATTCCGCGGATCCACTGGTAAAATTGTAGATTTTATCCCTTTAAGGCTTTATGGGAACATATTCCAGATATATTCATACAATATGCACATTATTGAGGACCTCACGAAATAATTTCGTAAGTACATTTCCGTGATGAATAATATGGCAATAACAAACGTCAAACAAGGTTTTATACGCGAGATTAACATGACACGGAGTACGGGCCAGTCACTTAGCTAAACTTTTGTTTTTATTGTCCACAAGCAAGGTAATCTTATACCTTTATAATAAGGTGTAAATTGGTTGCGTTATTACTTGATATTCGGTTGTCGTGCCGCTTCGACAATTGATTTTGTTTAAAAATAAAATCAAAATTTATTTACATGATCAAATATTGATCGATATTCGATATAGCTGCTATGTTATGCTACTAGTTAGTTTTATCTTTTTAACGGAAGCAGTAGACGGTTACTGTTAATGAATTAAGTGGTCATAGCAACTCTGATAGAATTGTAAAAGTATTTGTATTTATTCGTAAACGTATTCATTCTGTCGATATTTTGCTATTCTGTTCTAATTTTTCTTGAAAATGTATGGGTGCTAACTATGCATGCTATTATGTATGTTATCTTTTTTATGTTTCATATCGGCAAAAAGAAGTTCAAAAACCGTACATCGTGAGTACTCGTACTTATTAAAATGTATCAATTCCGCGATTATATTTGTCTAAAATCATATACATTAATTGTTATCCCTAACTGGCGCAGAGAACATTATAAATAACCAATTTTTTTATAGTACGGATGTAGCAAACGAGCCTGCAGCCCACCTGATGGTAAATGGCTACTGCCGCCCATGGACATCTGTAATCAACCCTAGGTAAGATCAAAGTCTCACCTAAGGTTAGCCACAGATGCGTTGCTACCCCTGAGGACTTAGTCCTCAGGGGTAGCAACGCCTGGTGGAATGCCTCAGAAAAGTATGTCTCCCTTACCACACCCTTCAGACCAGAACACAACAGCGCTTAATACTGCTGTTATTAGGCAGAAAAAGGTATGGCGGTGGTGCTTCCGGAGTCGAACCACAAAGAGTTCTACCACCTTCAAAATTAATTAATATCTGTACAACGTTTTTATTATAAACTAGCTGTACCTCGCGGTTTTGCCCGCATTTAAATAATGTGAAATGTCTTTAAATTATAATAACTATGTATAACATATGCTCGGCGTGACTGGCGTCAGCGTTAAGCGTTAAAAACAAATGTTTGTACCAGATCTTATGAGGTCACGAAATATCGCTGCAAAAAGTGAAGTTTACTGAAAGCCGCTCAACGCTGATGTTTCGTGGCCCGGGATAGAGTACTTTAATTCGAGCTTTACTCACCGCTTCTAATTAAAATTCCCAGCGCTATATTTTTTTAGTATTTTCATTTATCGATGATTGAAATCAATTAACATATGTAACGGATGGTATTGTATTTTAAGTACAGTTTAATACGAATAACAAACAACTATTGTGTCCAAGTTTTTATGTTCTCGTTGACAGATCACGAACCAAGATCAGGATCAGATAGTCGGTTTGCAATTCATCGACAATTAAATCAGTAGGTACTTAAACTATGTCTATACTAATATAATAAATAAAAATGAGATGGTGTGTGTCTGTGTGTTATTCAGTCACGCAAGAACTACTGGTCCAGCAAAATTTTGCATGGATGTAGCCTATTTAACTGGTCTTTTGATTTCTATATTTTTCCCTATTTAAGAATAGCAACCATTCCTTCTATAGGGACCTTAACGCACCCTATGGTTTCAGACTTTCATATTTCCATTTTAAATAAAAATTGAGCTCTAAAAAATAGCAAACTTTTGATATATAACAGGTTAACATTTCATTTTCTATCTAGAAGGCCCTTATCACTTTTCATGTACCTTAAACGGTTAGCGAGTAACATCAAATTTTTTTTGGCACGTATCGAAGCAAGGGTACTTTAGCTAGTATTTTATGTATGTAACAAGCATTATGTATTGCAAAAACTAATTGTTTCCCGATTATTGCAAGCGTAACTAATGTAGCGTGGAAATGTCTTTATTCAGAGTGATATAATGTCTATTTAAATGTAAATATTGTTATTACTATGATTGAATTGGACTTGTTATTTTTTAAATTGATTACGCTCTTTAATGTCGTTAGAGAACTAGGCGTGGCGAAGCGGAACTTGGTAGTAACTTAGTGTAGTGTCTCTTTAGTCATTAAGATATTACGGTAAAGTTAGTGTTACATTTACAGACGCGTTATAGAAGTATTTTTATGTGGTTCTATTTGTTTATAAAATTGAAGTAAGTAAAATAGTACTAACAGCAGTATTAAAGATGGTAAAACTCTTTATGGTTCAACTGTGGAAAAACCACTGGACACCCACCATCAAACCTATTTCTGCCTAATTACAGCAGTGTTATGCGCTGCTGTATTCTGGTCTTAAGGGCGGGGTAAGGGAGACATATTTATGTGAGGCATTCTAACTTAGTCCTCAGGGGTGGCAACAAATATGTGGCTAATCTCAGAATCAAAGAATTTGACCTTTTCTGACGATGACAACAGATGTCCTTGGGCCGCATGGCCACTTACCAGCAGTTGGACTAGTCGTGTACTACTTCAATCTTATAATAAACGGTATGACATGACTAATCTTTTTTAATTTTTTCATATATTTACAGACAAAAATATGTAATACCTACCTGATGCAATTTGTACTACACAAGTATAAACTAACCTTCAGTGTTTAAGACTTACGATACCCACAAAAGTGTGCACGAAATATTTTCGTTACAAGCTTACCATTGGAGCAATCATGGCGTTGAGATCTTACCTGTAAAAAGATAAAACAAATATTAATATAAGTAACTAGGTTATTCCCGTAGTTCTCTCTGCTTGGGTCTATCACGGTAATGAGTATTCTGTATTAGTTCAGGTCATATCTTCACAAACTTTCCTATTAATAATATTAGTAAGATTAGATGGATAAAATTATGATATTATAGAAAAAATCTATCTGCTTCTCAAAGGTGTCTCTTATCAAAGTCCCGTGCCTATCAGTCTGACAGTAAAAGGTAGATGACGACGTGTTCTGATTTCAAGGGCTTGGTAAGGCAGACACTCGTTAAGACTGTTCTTACTTAGTCTTCAGTAAGTAGCAATGCACCGTCGACTCCAGATAGGACTTTTATCATTTGACATTGATTACAGATGTCGTATGACCACATATCATCAGGTGGATTACATTGTTCTTTGCTCCTTGTACATCCCTGCTAATATTATAAATGTGAATGTAAGTTTGTTTGTTACGCTTTCACGCCAGAACTACTCAATGGATTATGATGAAACTTTGTTCACATATTCTTAGAGGTATTAGAAAAAAACAAAGGATCCTTTTTATGTTTTTTTTTTTATTCATTTTGCAGACGTCATTGTTTGTCAAAAATTTTGAAAATCTAGCAGCTTCAAAGCCTTCAAATTAATAACTTTATGACTGTTTATATGATCTCTAACATTTATTTAAAAGCTTCAACGCAAGCGAAGCCGCAGGTAAAAGCTAGTATTTAATAAAAGTGTGTGTGTACAATTCACAGACGTTAAAAGTGAAACTTTTAAAAAGTAGCCCACGAGATAATTAATAGATAATGATATAATTAAGTAATCACTGCAGCCCATTTACCAAACTTGAGTTCTTATACAAGCTACGAAGTAAAATATCGTGATTCAAGCAGCGCCATCTAATTGCAGCGCCGACAACTGCTTTCGTAACGCATTTTCGTTTCATCGAGTTTGAAATTATAACGATTCTAAAGAATTTCTCTTTAAAAAATCGTTTCATACTACAAATAGTACTGCTATAAACCCGAGACAATCTTAACATAGTAGTAGGAAAACAAACATATTAGAAAGTTAAATTTATGGTGCACCACTCCTATTTTTCAATTCGATACAACTATACGATTTTATGTCAGTCATTAAACTATTGGGTTCCTTTAATCTATACTAATATTATAAAGCTGAAGAGTTTGTTTTTTTGTTTGTTTGTTTGTTTGTTTGTTTGAACGCGCTAATCTCAGGAACTACTGGTCCGATTTGAAAAATTCTTTCTGAGGACTAAGTTGGAACGCGTCAGGTAAGCATGTCCTTACCACACCCTTCAAATCAGAATAGTGTTGTATTCTGGTTACATCCTCCAAAGTATATATTAGATCTTTCTAGAAGATAGCAATTTGCAAAACTGAAAATTTTCGGAAGGCTTAGGTTATCTTCTTAATATATAAATTACGTGTCACGTTATTTGTCCGCGATAAACTCTTGAACGACTGAACCGATTTCAATCAAATCTGCACACTGTATGCTGTTTGATCCAACAAAAAAGATAGGATAGCTTATCTATACTAATATTACAAAGAGATAAAGTTTGTAAGTTTTTGAGTTTGTAGGGGTAATCTCTGGATCTACTGAAAATTCTTTCATCCATAGTAAGCTACATTATTCTTGAGTAACACAGGATATATATTATCCTGGTAAATAAAAAGTATTTTTGTATTAAAAATATGTAAAATCGTTGGCTTATGTTAAATGGGCATATTATCAAAGATAATGAATCCTTATCGAAATAAGTAAGTTTGTCATCCCAATTGTTTAAAACACTAGTTTTTTCCCTTTTACTGCATATATTTTGAACGTACAGTTAAAGAGATAATACGACATAGGTATATTACCGCGATAACATCGTAATCTGTCGGCTGATTTTTCAGTTAGATGTTTTCTTTGGTTCCGTACTCAAAGGGTAAAAACGGGATGCTATTACTAAGACTCCGCTGCCCGTCTATCAGACTGTCCGTCTGACTATAACCAGACTACATCTGATGAACCGCGATAGCTATACAGTTGCAATTTTCACAGGTGATGTATTTTTTGCCACTATAACAATAAAGACTAAAAACAAAATAAAGTAAATGTTCAAGGGGGGGATACAACAATCGTGTTTTTTTTACCGTTTTTTATTAGATGGGACGCATCCATCGTGCGCGAGTGCGACTCGCAATTAGGCGGGTTTTTTTCCCTACACAACACGCCAGCCTACATAGAAATGAATAACTTTGTCACCACGTTGATTTTATTTGACATGTTCGTACAATACCAAGAGTACCTAATGAAAATTTACCAATCAATAGTTACCAAATTACATATGTACTATGCAATTACATTATGTATACATGCATATAGGCATGAGCCCTGCTGGCGTAACACCTCATGACCTTATATTAAAAGTTGGCATTCCTATTAAGCTGTTTAAGGAACTTGAGCACCCCCAATATGTGTAAACGTACCATTTTTTTAGCCTAACGAAGTGGGCATGGATCTGCTAATATCTCATATTTCCTAAATTTGCCGCTTAAAGTCACTAAGGAACCAATCAGTTCAGTTACGAAGTTACGCAGCACTTCATACTATGAGTGAGCAAAAGTTTTAATACATTAGCAAGTTATGATGGTATTTAAAGGTCAAAAATCCGGCCACTCTTAAGTGACTGTTTCCTGATCTATAAATGGAGAATAATGTCTGATAAATAAAGTAATTAATTCATGTAATTGCGGTAACGTTACGAAATGTCGTTCTAAATGCTACGTCGCCGTCGGTGCTAAAGTATTAATGATATGACACAACGTTGTATTTATGTTTAGAAACCGTATTTTAAATTAATCTGCAATGATTAATACTTATTATTTATAGTACATATCGTCAAGTATTTATAGTGCTTATCGTGAACGAGTTTCCGGCGCGGTTTCGTCTATTGGGCTTTTGTATTCTCCTGTTATGTATCTATATCTATAACATCGTGGTTGGCTGTCAATATACTGCCCTGGATGTATTTACTGAGGATGATACTTAAAATGCGAACACCGGTGTACTTTTATAGATAAACTATGCAGAGTTTTGCTTTCGATATCTTGTTTTTTTTTTTTTTT